>JACXGI010000754.1:51166-118234 GCA_016801175.1 Esox masquinongy | reverse complement strand
AAAATATGGCACAACAGAGACATTACCAAGAACTGGACGTCCCTCCAAAATTGATGAAAAGACGAGAAGAAAACTGGTCAGGGAGGCTTCCAAGAGGCCTACAGCAACATTAAAGGAACTGCAGGAATTTCTGGCAAGTACTGGCTGTGTGCTACATGTGACAGCAATCTCCCGTATTCTTCATATGAATGGGCTATGGAGTAGGGTGGCAAGACGGAAGCCTTTTCTTACAAAGAAAAACATCCAAGCCCAGCTGAAGTTTGCAAAAACAAACATCAAGTCCCCCAAAAGCACGTTGGAAAATGTGTTATGGTCTGATGAACTTTTTGTCCATAATTCCAAAAGGTATGTTTGGCGCAAAAACAAAACTGCACATCACCCAAAGAACACCATACCCACAGTGAAGCATGGTGGCGGCAGCATCATGCTTTGGGGCTGTTTTTCTTCAGCTGGAACCAGGGCCTTAGTCAGGTTGGAGGGAATTATGAACAGTTCCAAATACCAGGCAATTTTGGCACAGAACCTTCAGGCATCCGTTAGAAAGCTGAAGATGAAGAGGAAGTTCACCTTTCAGCACGACAACGACCCAAAGCATGCATCCAAATCCACAAAAGCATGGCTTCACCAGAAGAAGATTAACGTTTTGGAATGGCCTAGCCAGAGCCCAGACCTGAATCCAATTGCACATCTGTGGGGTTATCTGAATAGGGCTGTGCACAGGAGATGTCCTCGCAATCTGACAGATTTGGAGCGCTTTTGATGTGCCATGCTAATAGACTCCTACCCAAAAAGACTGAGTGCTGTAATAAAATCAAAAGGTGCTTCCACAAAATATTAGTTTAAGGGTGTGCACACTTATGCAACCAGGTTATTGTGAGTTTTTTATTTTTTATTTTTCCCCCTCAAAGATTTCAGTTTGTTTTTCAATTGAATTGTTCACGTTACAGGTCACATTAAAGGTGGAAAAAGTTCTGACATGATTTTTCTTTGTCTCATTCTTTTACATCACAAGAACCTGGCATTTTAACAGGGGTGTGTAGACTTCATTTCCACTGTATATGCCATGTGCAAGGTCTTCAATTCAATAATAATGTCTTCACTTCAATAATCAAAAAACACGAGTAGTGGTGTTGATGTTTGGGGAAGACAAACCAGCCTATATGACGCAGAAACCAATCCTCTCCCAGTTGCAACCTTCTTCAAATGATTGTTTAATGCACCTTTAGCTCCCACCTCAATATCAGTTGAAGACATACATCTACTTCTAGGAAATATATTCATCTTTATCAGCTCCGCTCTATCGCATAGTCACACACAGACTGCTGCCAAAATCGAAGAAAACCAACATAGTGTCTCAGGGAGGTCTTGGGCCTCTATGAGCTGCCAGTATTTAATTCCTTGTGGTTTTCAAAACTCTTGGCGATTCACTCTTCATTTCACTTCATATCTAGAAATTTGACTACATCCATAAAAACAAGGAAAATAAAAAATCACAACATGACACAATGAACAGAGAAACTCAAAGTGCTTTCAGAAATAATTCAGACCCCTTCACTCTCCACATTCTGTTGTGATAATTTATAATTTCAATCTACACACAATTATCAATATACACACAATTATCGTTCTACACACAATTCCTCATAATGACAAAGTGAAAACATATTTTTAGAAATTCCATTTTTTAAGTAAAAAACATATTTTTCATGTGCATAAGTATTCAGACATGTTATTTAGTACTTTGATGCTCAGAAGCACCTTAAGCAACGATCACAACTTCAAGTCTACTAGGCTATCCTTCTACCAACTTGGCACACCTAGATTTGGGGAGTTTCTCCTCTTCTTCTTTTCAGATCCTAACAAGCTCTGTCTGATTGCATGGAAAGTGAACTGCAAACTTCAGGTCTCCGCACAGATGTTCAACGGTTTTCCAGTCCAGGCTTTGGCTGGGCCACTCAAGGACATTCACAGACTTGTCCTGAAGCCACTCCAGCATTGTCTTGGTTGTGTGCTTCAGGTCATCGTTGTGCAGAAAGATTAACCTTTGCACCAGTCTGAGGTCCTCTGCACTCTGGATAAGGTTTTCTTCAAGGACCTCTCTGTATTCCCCTCCAATCAACCATCCCTTAATCCTGACCAGTCCCCCAGTCCCTGCTGCTGAGAAGATCCCAACATGCTTCACCGTAAGGATGATATTAGCCAGGTGATTATTAACCTTGCTTTTTCCAGACGTAGTCAACTGCAATTCAGGCCTAATGATTGATGGAGTGCTACACAGATGGTTGTCCTTCAGACAGGTTCTCCCATCTCTTCAGAGAAACTCTTAAGCTCTGCTATAAGTGACCATTTTGTTCTTGATCACCTTCCTCACTACGGCCCTTTTTGCTTGGTTACATAGTTCAGCTCCAGGAAGAATGTTGTTTGTTCAAAATATATTTTATTTCACAATGATGGAGCCTGTGCTCCTGGGAGAGAATACTTATGAGAGAATACTTATGTACATTAGGTATTTCCGTTTCTCATTTTCAATAAATTGCCAAACATTCAAAAATGTGTTTTAACTTCATCATTATGGGGTTTTGTGTGTAAATTGATGGCAAAAACAAAAGATGTAATCAATTATGAATTACTTTACTATCACAATAAAATGTGGAGAAATTGAAGGGGTCTGAACACTTTCTGAAGGCACTGAATACCAATAATGTTAATGCTCTAAACCTTTATTGATCAGATAGCAATTAGGTTAGTTGATTTTGTTAGCAAGGTGTCATGATAGTGTCAAGTCCTGTAATATACTCTTTGAGACTGTTCAGAGCCAGAGAGGGACTGAAATCCCTGCCAAATAAAATATATCTAGACCATAGAAAAATCGTACAATTTAACATGTCATTGAATATGAAATTTAAAAAAGTCTACTTATTGAAGCATCATAAGACTTATTCCGCGGACATTCTCCGGTAGCGCATTCTGTAAGTGGACTACGAACATTCATTTTCACATCCACCGACGCTGCCTATCCAAGCCTGACTCCCTTCCTGCATTAACCACACCGTGTCGCTGTTCACCAGTGAATGTCTCAGCTCTGTTCAGAGGAAGCCATGTCATTCTCATCCACCCCTGCTATAGGACAGACCTCACAGCTTAAATAAATATCCCTAATACTGCTCTGAACACCTGGCTACTATATATATATATATATATTGTGTATTATCCTCCATGTACTTGCATAACGAGTTTTTTTTTCTATTTTTTTAATGAAAATCAAAGGCGGAATGCACCCACAGAGAGGCTGTTTCTCTGGGCTCTTTGTTTTCTGCGCGTTATGGAGCAAGGCTTGGTCGGTGACGAGGTACTCAATACCAGAGGAGATGGAAAGGGGGTCTGTCGTGGCGAATTTAGCAGCAGATTTGGGACTGGAACTTGCAGGACTGGCTCATCGCGAGGTAAAACTTGATATTTTCCACAGCAAAAAATATCTGGAGTTCAACAAAAAAACTGGCGAGCTTTATATAGTTGAAAAGATGGACAGAGAATATCTCTGTCCAACTAAAACTACGTCCTGTTTTCTCAAATTAGACGTTATAATCGAAAACCCATTGCGGATATTTAATATAGAACTAGGAATAACAGACATCAATGATAACGCTCCTCATTTTCGTAGGGACAGAATAGAGCTTCACGTTTTGGAATCGGCAACACCGGGTGAGAGATTCTCCCTTTCTAATGCAGTGGATCCGGATGTTGGTATAAATACTGTAAAAAACTATCATCTTAGCGCCAGTGAGCATTTTACTATAGAAATTCAGACTGGGAGCGATGGGACTAAATACGTTGACTTGGTTTTAACAAAGGGTTTAGACCGGGAGACGCACTCAGTTCATAATCTAATTTTGACGGCAGTAGATGGAGGGATCACCGCGCGTTCGGGTACAGCTAGTATAATCGTTAAGGTTCAGGACACAAATGACAACGCCCCTATGTTTGACCGTCCTGTTTATTCTATTAATATGACAGAGAACTTGTCACCTGGAACGCTGGTATTGGAAATGAACGCCACAGATCTAGACGAAGGGCCGAATGCAGACATTACATATACATTCACGCTTTACACGTCGGAGAAAACACAAGAAGTATTTTCCCTTAACCCGAAATCAGGAGAAATAACCGTAAAGGGCACTATTGACTATGAAGACATGAAATTTTACGAAATGCACGTTGAAGCTAAGGACAAAGGAGATCCTCCTTTATTAGGCTTGTGTAAAATTGTAGTGCATGTTACAGATATGAACGACAACTATCCAGAAATCGCAGTGAAATCATATAAGAGCACTGTTAATGAAAACATTCCGGTAGGGTCAGTCATAGCGCTGGTAGGTATAAGCGATAGGGACACAGGTGAAAATGGCAAAGTGAGCTTATCAATAAACCAACCCCTGCCATTTATTTTGAACAAGACATCAGACCTCCTTTATGAGCTCATAGTATCAGAACCATTAGACAGAGAAAAAGTTCCAGAATTTGACATTACCCTCGTTGTAACGGATGGAGGAATACCTTCCTTGTCTGATAATGAAACTATAAATGTACATTTATTGGACGTGAATGATAACGCACCACTATTCCCCCAGTCATTCTACACTATTTCAGTTGTGGAGAATAACGCACCTGGAGCCTTGCTAAGTTCCCTCACTGCGTTCGATCCTGATCTCAATGAAAACCAGTATCTAGTTTATTTCATCATTGAAAAGGACATCGTGAACACCTCCATGTCAATGCTGTTCTCCATCAATCCGGAAAACGGTAATCTTTACGCACTAAAGACGTTTGACTATGAGATAGAAAAGGAGTTCCTTTTCCACGCTGAGGCAAGAGACTCTGGAATTCCTCCACTCGCTAGTAACGTGACAGTCCACATCATTATTGTGGACCAGAATGACAACGCACCTGTCATCGTCTCTCCGTGGCGTGCGCATGGCTCTCTGGTGGAGGAAAAGATCCCCAGATCCACCGAAAAGGGATCCGTGGTCTCCAAGGTGATAGCCATAGACACGGACTCGGTCCAGAACTCTCGTATTACATATCAATTTCTACAGGTTACTGACGCCACTTTATTCAGTCTGGATCAATACAATGGAGAGATCCGGACTATGAGAATGTTCAGTTACAGAGACCAGCGGTATCAACGGCTGGTTGTCATCGCCAAGGACAACGGAGACCCTGCTCTCTCTGCTACAGTTACCATCAAGCTGTCAACAGTGGAAACTGACGTTAAAGCCTACTCTGACCTGACTGAAGTCCCACTAGAATATGACATATTCACAGACTTAAACCTGTATTTGGTGATCGGCCTGGGCTCTGTGTCCTTTCTATTATTGATCACCATACTGGTCACTTGTGTTCTGAAGTGTCAAAAACCCAAGCCCAGCAAAGCGGCTCCTCCCTGTAGGAACAGTGTGATCAGTGAGAGGAACTCCACAATCGCTGATTCTACCCTGGTCTCCAACGATGCCTACTGGTACAGTCTGTTCCTAGCGGAGACCAGGAAAGGAAAGCTGGTAGTCAGACAGCCTGTACCCAAGGCCGGTTCCAGATACATCGTGTCCAGTATACCAAGGAGCACAGGCCTGACAGAGACCAGCGAATCAGCAGCCTCAACGCTTCAGGTAAGACAAGCATGTTTATTGGCAGCCCTAAAAATAATGTTGGTAACGCTTTCGTTCAAGGCTTCAACATATAGTAATTAAAGAGTGTCAGGGTAGCCTAGTGAGTAGAGCATCTGACCAATAACGGAAATACTGCTTCAAAGGTTGGTAGATTAAATCCATTAGATAAAGTAAAAATCTATGTTGTTTGTTTCCTGAGCGACCCTAATAGCTTCCAGGTCATTTTTGAAATTGCTAATATTTTCTATTCTGGTTGATATGTATCTAACCAGTCACAGTTAATGGTGAATGAAGTTGTTTAAAGTAGCAACTTTGTGTCAAAGTATAACATCTATCTTTCCATGCTCCACAACAATGGAACCCATTTCCACATAAAGCTAGGACAGCAGAAACCATGCCTATCTTCTGAAGCCCTACCAATTCAAAGAATATATAGAAAAAGTGAAAATGACATCATTGCAAAGAGGCATACAGCTGCTCATCTTAACTTCTTGATCTGAAGGCTCTCTTTGGTCACCTTGTGTACCAAACCACTTTCTAAAACTAGCAAACACTATCTTGTCTGGTCCTTTCTGGAGTTATGTATGGCCTATGCTCAATAGGCTACCAACCCACAAAGTTGATAAAGTACCATATAGCTGCCTCCTCACCTAACTTTCACCACAATTTTTCACCTCATAATATCTTACAATGGATGACATGAAACCATTTGAGAGTTTGTTATGTCTTGATGGCCAAGCGAAGTTTAGTTTACAAACAGCCTTGACCTTGTAAACACACAGAGAAAGTGCAGTACCCAAAAGTTTCTGCAGCTTATTTAAAGGGCGTGGCCTTCCCCCAATGCAGTAATGTCTATTCTTTGGTCATTCCAGCAGTGCACATTCTGTCAAAGACTTGTGGTTCTGGGACAAATTACACCCCAGGACCTGTACCTTATGACTGGGCTGATCCTTTTCCCTGTTCATCTTGATGCTAGCATCACCCATTCTCTGCAACACCTTGTCAACGAGCGGAAGGTGGTACTCCTAAGAGCTGCCTGTTGAAATCTGACAGTCGTATATAGACACCGTGACACCTCTCGGGTACAGTTTTTTTTGACCAGCATGTCTGTTACTCCACCACTAAAAATACATGGGAAGTTGTGTAAAGGCCAGAATCAACAAGGATACCAAAAAAAACATTACACAATGTCCAAAACAAAAAGCCAACAAGAAAGAAAGGATGGGTATTAACCTGACTTAGCAGTGTAACTGTGTTAGCAACAAGACGTTTAACCATCAGATGCACTCTATTTACATTTTGATCATTTAAATTTAACATTTAGATAATTGAGCAGATGCTGTCATCGATATCAACCAACAGTATTGACATGATATATTTTCATATATTATATACAGTGATGTCCCTGAAAATCAAACCCACATTGTAAATGCCATTCTCTATTAACTCAGCTAACATAAGTCCCATGGATGGTCCACAACCGTATGGTGCTGGAACCAGATAGATGGGAATATAAGAGATGGAGTTAAAACATCTGACCTCTTCATTAGGCTCATACCCCTAAAAGTCCATTCAGTGTTACCAAGTACTGAAAGTGGATAGCTCCTGGTGCTGAAACATTAACAAGGACAATATTTTGTTCTGCCCGTCCTAAAATGTTAAATTAGTTGCCAAATTTGAGATATTTTCGTCTCCTCGTTCACGTTGTTTTTGACCTGCTGCCTCCACAGTAACCAGAACCTAGAAATATAACAGTACAGGCACATTTCAGTGCACAATGCTGGTAAAGATAGGTCTCGGTCTGTCTGCTTTTTTTACTGCGGGTCTGTATATAGATTCCACCTGCCGTCACTAACTATCTAGTACTGACGAAATGGGTGAAAGCTCCGTTGTTGCGAAGTTTTCTGTTGATTTGGGTCTGGATGTAGAAATGCTGTGTAAAATGAGGAACAGCCTGATCAGTTAGTTAGAGGAACTCGACCATCGCAAATTCAGTTCTGGTCTCCAACAACGTCAACTAGTACAGTTTGTTTCTAGCGCGTACCAGAAAAGGTAAGCAGCTGGTCAGACAGCCTTTTCCAAAGGTCCTGCCCAGTACACTAAGGAGCACAAACTTGACAGAGTTATGTGATTTGGCAGTATCTACTTTGCAGGTAAAACCTAAATCTCCATCTAATTTAACAAAACATAGCTTTGACGATCAGTGGCTAGATTTCTGTGCGTAAAAGTAATGCCCTAAATGAATGCACGGTTAATTTCTTTGCAAACACCAAAAAGGGCTGTTAACAAAATAGTATAATATCTTGGAACTACAAACAAAAAAGGTCGAACTATAGTTAATACTATACGAATTACACTAATTTACAGATACCTGAAAAGGTTAAAATATAAAGGTGTTTTCTTTTTGTGAAATGCACAGTGTCGCTGCTCACCAATAAAACGCACGGTTCTGTGACGTAATAATCGCCATCACAGTTTGTCACAGTAAAGAAAGCAAAGCAATTCATACGGAAAGCTCTCTGGTTCTGAAACCATCACTGTAAAATGAAGACCTAAAATACGTATTGTTACAACGGGCGTGTGGTTTGGCTTCTAATACCACCATCCAAACGTCTTGTTTTCAGCATTGCACTGCGCTATAGGATCAAAACAAACAATGGAGGCGCAATGTCTCCTTCAGTCCTGGAAAAGGTACGTATTGGTCTGGCTTCTTCTCTCTGCCACCCTTAACAAGGTGTCTCCGGTTACCCACTATTCTATTCCCGAGGAAATGGAAGAAGGATCAGTAGTCGCCAATTTAGCCACGGATTTAGGGCTTGATGTCAAAACATTAAGTAGACGGAAAATTAGAGTAGATGTTGTTGGAAATAAGAAGTATTTGCAGATTAACAAGGAAACTGGGGAACTCTACATTTTAGAGAAGATAGACAGAGAATTTCTTTGTCCCAGTAAAACGACGACATGTTTTCTTAAATTAGATGCGTCCATTGAAAATCCAATAAGAATGTTTAACATCGAACTGGAAATCATGGACATTAACGACAATACGCCAAATTTCCGAAGGGATACAATGCACCTGGACGTATCCGAATCTTCTCCCGTTGGAGAAAGATTTTCTTTGAACAATGCGGTTGACCCCGATGTAGGTATGAATTCAGTTAAAACATATCATCTAAGCGCAAGTGATCATTTTGATATAGAAATTCAGGCTGGACGAGACGGGTCAAAGTTTGCTGACTTGATCCTGAGAAAGGCTTTAGACCGAGAGGAGCAAGCCGTCCATAATCTAATACTCACCGCTGTAGATGGCGGAGTCCCATCACGCACAGGCACTGCAAATATCATTGTTCGTGTGTTGGACACAAATGACAACGCCCCTAAGTTTAACAAAGAAAACTACAATATCAACATAATGGAAAACTCTCCAATTGGAAGTCTTGTAATTAAACTGAATGCAACTGACTCAGACGAAGGAACCAATTCAGAAATAATATATTCATATAGTTTATATACATCAGAGAAAACGCAAGAAATGTTCAGTTTAAACCCAACTAGCGGTGAAATCAGAGTTAAAGAAATGATCAATTATGAAGATTTCAGGATTTATGACATGGAGGTAATAGCGAGGGACACGGGGGCAAATTCCCTGTCGGGTCAATGTAAATTAAAAATTTTGGTAACAGATATGAATGATAATCATCCAGAAATATCTATTAAATCATTTCAGAGTCCTATAAAGGAGGATATAGCAGTAGACACGGTAATAGCAGTGGTTAGTGTAAGTGATAAAGATTCAGGTGACAATGGAAAAGTTGATATTTACATTCCATTTAATTTACCCTTTGCGTTAAGAGAGTCTTCTCTAGATAACTATTATGAGTTGATAGTTTCAAAACATTTAGACCGTGAGGTGGTCCCGGAATATGACATCACTTTTACCGTGACAGACAGAGGTTCCCCTCCGCTATCTGACAACGAAACTGTGACTTTGGAACTTCTTGACGTTAACGACAACGTTCCAAAGTTCCCTCAGTCGTTCTACAGTATACCCGTAATGGAGAATAACGCACCTGGGGCATTGCTAAGTTCACTCACTGCGTTTGATCCAGACCTCCATGAAAACCAGTATCTTGTTTATTTCATCATAGAAAAGGACATCGTGAACACCTCCATGTCCATGCTGTTCTCCATCAACCCTGAGAACGGTAATCTTTACGCACTAAAGACGTTTGACTATGAGATAGAGAAGGAGTTCCTTTTCCACATTGAGGCCAGAGACTCTGGTATTCCTCCATTAAGTAGTAACGTGACAGTCCACATCATTATTGTGGACCAGAATGACAACGCACCTGTCATTGTCTCTCCGTGGCGCGCGCATGGCTCTGTGGTGGAGTTAAAGATCCCCAGATCGACCGATAAAGGATCTATGGTCTCCAAGGTGATAGCCATAGACACGGACTCGGTCCAGAACTCTCGTATTACATATCAGTTTCTACAGGTTACTGACGCAACTTTGTTCAGTCTGGACCAATACAATGGAGAGATCCGGACTATGAGAATGTTCAGTTACAGAGACCAGCGGTATCAACGGCTTGTTGTCATCGCCAAGGACAACGGAGACCCTGCTCTCTCTGCTACAGTTACCATCAAGCTGTCAACAGTGGAAACTGACATTAAAGCCTACTCTGACCTGACTGAAGTCCCACTAGAATACGATATATTCTCAGACTTAAACCTGTATTTGGTGATCGGCCTGGGCTCTGTGTCCTTCTTGTTATTGATCACCATATTGGTCACCTGTGTTCTGAAATGTCAGAAACCCAAGCCCAGCAAAGCGGCTCCTCCCAGTAGGAACAGTGTGATCAGTGAGAGGAACTCGACCATAGCTGATTCTACTCTGGTCTCCAACGATGCCTACTGGTACAGTCTGTTTCTAGCAGAGACCAGGAAAGGAAAGCTTGTAGTCAGACAGCCTGTGCCAAAGGCCGGATCCAGATACATCGTCTCTAGTATACCAAGGAGTACGGGACTAACAGAGACCAGTGACTCGGCAGCTTCTACGCTACAGGTAAGAGAAGATAATACATTTTAGATTAGATAAAAAAATATTTGTTGTTATATGATCTCATTCCTCTCAGACATCCGTAACTTACCCGTGCTAACAATTTGAATTTATTTCATGTAATGAACCATTTCACTGATGATATGAAACATGCACATTAAAGGGCTTTTTTATTCAAAGGATATCAAGGTCTTGAATTGTATCACTTAGTTTGGGCCAATTATATTATTTACATAAATTAAAACCTCCTTTCCGCGGTTTTACCAGTGCAACGTGAGGTTATATGGTTCACACAGATACAGGCTATCTGAAATGTAAAGTTACAGCTGTGCAAATATGTTTCATACACAAAGGGTCGCTGTTGATTAGCAAAAAGCATGTATTTCTGACGCCATAATCGCCATGACAGTTCGTCACCGTAAGGAAAGCGTTGAATATGCGAAGTGAACAGTTTCTTTGTGCTTAACAATCTTAAAAAGGAATACTAATTTTCACTTCAATTTCAAATGGACTAGGATTATAAACCGTTACAATCGTCACATGCATTTGTCTTATCTGTATTGAATTCGCTGCTCCTATACCAATCCCATGCAACAATGGGGTCGTACGTAATTGGAAAACCAGTGAAAAGGTACGTCTCTGTCTTGCTTCTTTTCTTCGCCGCCATGTACACTGCCTCCGCTGTTACTCAATATTCTATTGCAGAGGAAATGAAAGAGGGTTCGGTTGTTGCCAATCTTGCAACGGATTTGGGTATTGATGTCAAAACTCTGAGTAAAAGGAAGATGAGGCTAGACATTATAGCCAACAAAAAATATCTAGATGTGAACAAAGAAACGGGAGAACTGTATATTGTAGAGAAGATTGACAGAGAGTATCTTTGTCTCGCTAAGACATCTTGCTATCTCAAAATGGAGGCAATTTTGGAAAACCCATTACGTATTTTTAACATAGAATTAGAAATTTTAGATATGAACGACAATGCGCCACAATTTCGAAGGGATGCAATACATTTAGATATATCGGAGTCCACTCCCATAGGAGAGAGATTCTCACTTAGTAATGCAGTAGACTCTGATGTTGGTGTGAATTCAGTTAAAGCATACTATCTCAGTAAAAGCGATCATTTCAATATTGAAGTTCAGAAAGGAAGAGATGGGTCACAGTTTGCTGATTTGATTCTGAAAAAGGCTTTAGACCGAGAGGAGCAAGCTGTGCATAATCTAATACTCACCGCTGTTGATGGCGGATTACCTACGCACTCCGGCACTGCCAGCATCATTGTACGCGTGCTTGACACCAATGATAACGCCCCTATGTTTGATAATGATAGCTACAAAATTGATATAATTGAAAATTCTCCAATTGGCAGTCTTGTTGTTAAATTGAAAGCAACAGACTTAGATGAGGGCACTAATTCAGAACTAATGTATTCATATAGTTTGTATACGTCAGAGAAAAGCCAGGACACGTTCGGTTTGAACCCCAGCAATGGAGAAATAACAGTGAAGGAGTTAATAAATTATGAAGACTTCCGGATATATGACATGGAAGTCATAGCAACAGACAAGGGTCCCAATTCACTCTCTGGCCAGTGTAAATTAACTATTTTAGTCACCGATATGAATGACAATCATCCCGAAATCTCCATCAAGTCATTTCAAAGTTCACTCAAGGAGGATATAGCAGTAGATACAGTAATAGCAGTTGTTAGTGTTAGTGACAAAGATTCAGGTGACAATGGAATAGTGGATGTTCACATTCCTCACCAATTACCTTTTACACTAAGGGAGTCTTCTGATAATTATTATGAGTTGGTAGTATCAGAACATCTTGACCGTGAGAAGATCCCAGAATATGACATCACTTTTACCGTAACAGACAGGGGTTCCCCTCCACTATCAGACAACGAAACTGTGACTTTAGAACTTCTTGACGTTAACGACAACGTTCCACAGTTCCCACAGTCATTCTACACTATACCCGTTATGGAGAATAACGCACCTGGAGCCTTGCTAAGTTCCCTCACTGCGTTTGATCCGGACCTCCATGAAAACCAGTATCTAGTTTATTTCATCATAGAAAAGGAGACTGTGAACACCTCCATGTCCATGCTGTTCTCCATCAATCCTGAGAACGGTAATCTTTACGCACTAAAGACGTTTGACTATGAGATAGAGAAGGAGTTCAGTTTCCACATTGAGGCCAGAGACTCTGGAATTCCTCCACTCAGTAGTAACGTGACAGTTCACATCATTATTGTGGACCAGAACGACAACGCACCTGTCATTGTCTCTCCGTGGCGCGCGCATGGCTCTGTGGTGGAGGAAAAGATCCCCAGATCCACCGAAAAGGGATCAGTTGTCTCCAAGGTGATAGCCTTAGACAAGGACTCGGTCCAGAACTCTCGTATTACATATCAGTTTCTACAGGTTACTGACGCCACTTTATTCAGTCTGGACCAATACAATGGAGAGATCCGGACAATGAGAATGTTCAGTTACAGAGACCAGCGGTATCAACGGCTGGTTGTCATCGCCAAGGACAACGGAGACCCTGCACTCTCTGCTACAGTTACCATCAAGCTGTCAACAGTGGAAACTGACGTTAAAGCCTACTCTGACTTGACTGAAGTCCCACTAGAATATGATATCTTCTCAGATTTAAACCTGTATTTGGTGATCGGCCTGGGCTCTGTGTCCTTCTTGTTATTGATCACCATATTGGTCACCTGTGTTCTGAAATGTCAGTCAACGAAGCCAAGCAAAGCGGCTCCTCCCAGTAGGAACAGTGTGATCAGTGAGAGGAACTCGACCATCGCGGATTCTACCCTGGTCTCCAACGATGCCTACTGGTACAGTCTGTTTCTAGCGGAGACCAGAAAAGGAAAGCTGGTAGTTAGACAGCCAGTGCCAAAGGCCGGTTCCAGATACATTGTCTCCAGTATACCAAGGAGCACAGGCCTGACAGAGACAAGCGACTCAGCAGCCTCTACTCTGCAGGTAAGACAATTCATATCTTATATAGGCTAGCGAAATGGTCGTTAATCGCTTTACCAATCTCCGTCATTTCTATAAGTTAAAGTAGCGCCTTATTGGCAGGGTTACACTTTCATGCATATAGGCCTTTATATCGGTTGCGAACAAAGAAGTACGACATTCGAAGACATCCGAAAACAAAAACAAAACATTTAGAACTTTATTTTATTTATTTTAATCAATTGAACTTGTGTATATATGGTTTAAATTCAAAGGTGTGCATACTGGAACAATGCGCCAAGTGTCGCTGCTCACTAGTAAAACCAACTTGTTTCTGTGATGTAACAGTCGCCATGACAGTTCAAACTGAGGAACGGGAACCAGCAAATGTGGACAGCTCCCTAGCCCTGAATACTGCGCCGTAAAACGATTGTATGAATAAGTCTCAGTACAACGGTCGACTTGTATGCCTCTAATTACACCAAAGAAAGGTACATTATTATATATTGCATTGTGCACGGACCAAAACAATCAAACGATGAAAGCGCAATGTCTCGTTCAACCCTGGCGAAGGTACGTCTCGGTCTTTATTGTATTTTGTTCCACCATGAACACATTGTCTGCCGTAACCCATTATTCTATTCCCGAAGAAATGGAAGAAGGATCGGTTGTTGCCAATTTAGCCGCGGATTTGGGACTTGACGTAAAGACACTAAGTAAAAGGAAAATGCGGTTAGATGTCATCGCCAACAATAAATATCTGGATGTGAACAAAGAAACAGGAGAGCTATATATTGTAGAGAGGATAGACAGGGAAAATATCTGTGTATCTAAAACGACTTGTTTTCTTAAAATGGATGCAACATTAGAGAATCCAATCAGGATATTTAACATCGAACTTGAAATAATGGATATCAACGATAATGCGCCCCATTTTCGAAGAGATTCCATACATTTAGACATTTCCGAATCTGCCCCCGTGGGAGAAAGATTCTCACTGAACAACGCTGTTGACCCTGACGTTAGTACCAATTCAATTAAAACATACTATCTTAGTGAAAGCGACAATTTTGATATTGAAATCCAAAGCGGCCGAGACGGGTCTAAATTTACTAACTTGATCCTAAAAAAGACTTTAGACCGAGAGGAACAGGCGGTTCATAATCTAATACTCACCGCTGTAGACGGTGGAGTTCCCACCCGCTCAGGCACGGCCAGCATTATTGTTCGCGTTCTGGACACAAATGACAACGCCCCTAAGTTTGACAAAGATGCTTACAAAATAGATATAATGGAAAACACTCCCACTGGAAGTCTTGTGATTCAATTAAATGCAACTGACATAGATGAGGGGTCAAATTCGGAAGTAGTGTATTCATATAGTCTATATACATCTGAGAAAACACAAGACACGTTCAGTTTAAACCCTATCAATGGAGAAATAACTGTAAAAGAAATGATAAATTATGAGGATTTTAAGATTTATGATATGGAAGTAATAGCAACAGATAAAGGGACGAATTCCTTGTCTGGCCATTGTAAATTAACAATTTTAGTCACCGATATGAATGATAATCATCCAGAAATATCAATAAAATCTTTTCAAAGTCCAATCAAGGAAGATATACTCGTAGATACAGTGATAGCTGTTGTTAGTGTAAGTGATAAAGACTCGGGTGAAAACGGGATTGTAAATATTCATATCGCTCATCACTTACCTTTTAAACTAAGAGAATCTTCTGATAACTTTTATGAGTTAGTCGTTTCAGAACCTCTTGACCGTGAGAAAGTCCAAGAGTATGACATTACTTTTACAGTAACAGACAGGGGTTTCCCTCCACTATCTGACAACGAGACAATGACTTTAGAACTACTTGACGTTAACGACAACGTTCCACAGTTCCCCCAGTCATTCTACACTATACCCGTTATAGAGAATAACGCACCCGGAGCCTTGCTAAGTTCCCTCACTGCGTTTGATCCAGACCTCCATGAAAACCAATACCTAGTTTATTTCATCATAGAAAAGGAGATAGTGAACACCTCCATGTCCATGCTGTTCTCCATCAATCCGGAAAACGGTAATCTTTACGCACTAAAGACGTTTGACTATGAGATAGAGAAGGAGTTCCTTTTCCACATTGAAGCCAGAGACTCTGGTGTTTCTCCACTCAGTAGTAACGTGACAGTCCACATTATTATTGTGGACCAAAATGACAACGCACCTGTCATTGTCTCTCCGTGGCGCGCGCATGGCTCTGTTGTGGAGGAAAAAATCCCCAGATCCACCGATAAAGGATCTATGGTCTCCAAGGTGATAGCCATAGACACGGACTCGGTCCAGAACTCTCGTATCACATACCAGTTTCTACAGGTTACTGACGCAACTTTATTCAGTCTGGACCAATACAACGGAGAGATACGGACAATGAGAATGTTCAGTTACAGAGATCAGCGGTATCAACGGCTCGTTGTCATCGCCAAGGACAACGGAGACCCTGCTCTCTCTGCTACAGTTACCATCAAGCTATCAACAGTGGAAACTGACGTTAAAGCCTACTCTGACCTGACTGAAGTCCCACTAGAATATGACATCTTCTCAGACTTAAACCTGTATTTGGTGATCGGCCTGGGCTCTGTGTCCTTTCTGTTACTGATCACCATATTGGTCACCTGTGTTCTGAAATGCCAGTCAACGAAGCCAAGCAAAGCGGCTCCTCCCAGTAGGAACAGTGTGATTAGCGAAAGGAACTCGACCATCGCTGATTCTACCCTGGTCTCCAACGATGCCTACTGGTACAGTCTGTTTCTAGCAGAAACCAGAAAAGGAAAGTTGGTAGTCAGACAGCCTGTGCCAAAGGCCGGCTCTAGATACATTGTGTCCAGTATACCAAGGAGCACAGGCTTGACAGAGACCAGCGACTCAGCAGCCTCTACTTTGCAGGTAAGACTAAGCGATATGTAATTTTACTAAATGAACTGCTATGCACTATAGCTCGGATGTGTCTGTTTCGTTTCCTTTTCAGTGCGTCAACACAGTGGGAGTCATGACCAAAAATTGCAATACACTCCTTTCCTACACTTAATAATTCAAAGTGTGTTCAATGCAGCTGGTAGTGCTACAAATGAATTCTGTTTGACGACTGCAATAGTTACAAATAATATTAAAATAACATAATTTATTATTTTTTATAGGATAGCTAGAAATTCAGGTTCGATGTAATGCCTCTTCAAACATGGAGATTACGTTATTGAAGACGTTGTTGTATTACAACCAACTCTGAATTGTACAGTCTGGTAAAATACACAAAGAGTCGCTGTTCACCAATAAAAACCATTCGCTTGAGAGGTAGTAGACGCCATGACAGTTCTTCGTCACAGAGAGGAAAGAGGAGCATCCAGATCTGGACAGCTCCGTGGTGCTGAATTTACCGATTTGCAATATTTTGAACTTCACTGTGATAGACTGTTGAAACAGACGCTGTGCTGTTGTTTTTTTTTTTTTTAAAAAAAAAACGTTGTCGATATTTTAAACTAAAAACGTTTTGTCTGTATTATGGCATGAATAGCACACCAGCTAACAATGGAATCGCAATTCTGCACCAAGTCTTGGAGCAGGTACGTCTGGGTTTTGTTTCTTTTCTCTGCAGCCCTGAACACTGTGTGGGCCGTTACCCATTATTCTATCCCTGAAGAAATGGAGGAAGGCTCCGTTGTGGCTAATCTAGCAGCTGATTTAGGACTGGACGTGAAAACACTGAATAGACGAAAAATGCGAATAGACGTGGTTGCCAATAAGAAATACCTAGATGTGAACACAGAGACTGGAGAATTATACATATTCGAAAAGATGGACAGGGAATATCTTTGTCCCACTAAAATGACAACATCAAATTGTTTCCTAAAATTAGATGTAACAATCGAAAACCCAATAAGAATGTTTAACATTGAACTCGAAATAATGGACATAAATGACAATGCACCTAATTTTAGAAGAGACACAATGCATTTGGATATATCCGAGTCGACCTACTTGGGTGAAAGATTCTCACTGAATAATGCTGTTGACCCGGACATAGGTACGAATTCTGTAAAAAGCTATCATTTAAGCGAAAATGAACATTTTGCTATCGAAATACAAACAGGAAGAGACGGATCAAAGTTTGCAGATTTGATTCTGAAAAAATCTTTAGACCGAGAGGAACAGGCGGTTCATAATCTAATACTCACCGCTGTGGACGGTGGAGTACCCACGCGCTCAGGCACAGCCAGCGTTGTTGTATGTGTGCTGGATATAAATGACAACGCCCCTAAGTTTGACAAAGACAGCTATAAAATAGACATATTAGAAAACTCTCCAATTGGAAGTCGTGTTGTTAATTTGAATGCAACAGATTTAGATGAGGGTACAAATTCTGAGATTGTCTATTCTTTTAGTTTGTATACATCAGAGAAAACGCAAGCAACATTCAGTTTAAACCCCAACAGTGGTGAAATCAGGGTGAAAGAAATTATTAATTATGAAGATTTTAGAATCTATGATATGGAAGTCATTGCAACAGATAACGGAGTCAATTCATTGTCAGGTCAGTGTAAATTAACTATTTTAGTGACAGATATGAATGATAATCATCCCGAAATATCGATTAAATCATTCCAAAGTCCCGTAAAGGAAAATATAGCAACAGACACGGTGATTGCAGTCGTTAGTATCAGTGATAAAGATTCAGGTGAAAATGGGATAGTTGATCTTCGTATTGACGATGACATACCCTTTGTATTAAGAGAGTCTTCTGATAAATATTATGAGTTGGTGGTTTCAAAACCTCTTGATCGTGAGAAGGTCCCAGAATATTACATAACCTTTACCGTAACAGACAGGGGGTCTCCTCCACTATCTGACAACGAGACTATGACTTTAGAACTACTTGACGTTAACGACAACGTTCCACGGTTCCTCAAGTCATTCTACACTATACCCGTTATAGAGAATAACGCACCTGGGGCCTTGCTAAGTTCTCTCACCGCGTTTGATCCAGACCTCCATGAAAACCAATACCTAGTTTATTTCATCATCGAAAAGGAGATTGTGAACACCTCCATGTCCATGCTGTTCTCCATCAATCCTGAGAACGGGAATCTTTACGCACTGAAGACGTTTGACTATGAGATAGAGAAGGAGTTCCTTTTCCACATTGAGGCCAGAGACTCTGGTGTTCCTCCACTCAGTAGTAACGTGACAGTCCACATTATTATTGTGGACCAGAATGACAACGCACCTGTCATTGTCTCTCCGTGGCGGGCGCATGGCTCGGTGGTGGAGGAAAAGATCCCGAGATCCACCGATAAAGGATCTATGGTCTCCAAGGTGATAGCCATAGACACGGACTCGGTCCAGAACTCTCGTATCACATACCAGTTTCTACAGGTTACTGACGCAACTTTGTTCAGTCTGGACCAATACAATGGAGAGATACGGACAATGAGAATGTTCAGTTACAGAGACCAGCGTTATCAACGGCTGGTTGTCATCGCCAAGGACAACGGGGACCCTGCTCTCTCTGCTACAGTTACCATCAAGCTATCAACAGTGGAGACTGACGTTAAAGCCTACTCTGACCTGACTGAAGTCCCACTAGAATATGACATCTTCTCAGACATAAACCTATATTTGGTGATCGGCCTGGGCTCGGTGTCCTTCCTGTTATTGATCACTATACTGGTCACCTGTGTTCTGAAGTGTCAGAAACCCAAGCCCAGCAAAGCGGCTCCTCCCAGCAGGAACAGTGTGATCAGTGAGAGAAATTCAACCATCGCGGATTCTACCCTGGTCTCCAACGATGCCTACTGGTACAGTCTGTTTCTGGCGGAGACCAGAAAAGGAAAGCTTGTAGTCAGACAGCCGGTGCCAAAGGCCGGCTCCAGATACATCGTGTCCAGTATACCAAGGAGCACAGGCCTGACAGAGACCAGCGACTCAGCAGCCTCTACTCTGCAGGTAAGACAAAATATCACTCAAACAAAAGTTGCTTCGAAAATAAGTTATTGTAATTCTTTGAAAACCCAGAGCTCAAAATGAAGGAATGATAAGTCATCGTGAATATGAAATTTGAGTAGTTGGGAACATCTATGATTAACGAACCAGAGGACCACAGGCCTACTCCTTGTTCCTATTTTTTTAAACTATTTTAGTCAATTAAACGTGTCTGTAAGTTTTAAATTCATAGTTGTGAATGCTGCTATATGGATGCGCAAAGCGTCGCTGCTCACTAACAAAACGCATTTTTTTGACGTAATAGTCGCCATGACAGTCGGTCCTGGTGAAGTCAGCGGAAACAAGTATGAGAACACATCCCTGGTAATGAAACCATCGCGGTTAAATTATTATATAAAATACATCTAGGTACTCCAGTTGATTCGTTAGGATATTTTATATCACCAGAAAAAGTCGCAGTATATGTATTGCATTATGCACAGATCAAAACAAACGATGGAGTTTCATTGTCTTATTCAGTCGTGGAAAAGGTACGTCTCTGTCTTTTTTCTTCTCTCTGCGGTACTAATGGTGTCTTCGGTTACTCACTATTCTATTCCAGAGGAAATGGAAGAAGGCTCTATTGTGGCTAATCTAGCAGCTGATTTAGGGCTGGACGTGAAAACACTGAATCAACGAAGGATGCGGTTAGATGTTATTGCTAATAAGAAATACCTAGACGTTAACAAAGAAACAGGGGAGCTGTACATTGTAGAAAAGATGGACAGGGAATACCTGTGTAGTACATCAAAAACAACGTGTTTTCTCAAGATGGATGCTACTTTAGAGAATCCAATAAGAATATTCAACATAGAACTGGAAATCATGGATATTAACGATAACGCGCCTGATTTCAGAAGAGATTCTATCCATTTGGACATTTCTGAATCAGCGCCGACGGGAGAAAGATTCTCTTTGAACAATGCGGTTGATCCTGACGTTGGAACGAATTCAATAAAAACATATTATCTAAGTGAAAGCGACAATTTTGATATCGAAATCCAGAGTGGTCGGGACGGGTCTAAGTTTACCAATTTGATTCTCAAAAAGGCTTTAGACCGAGAGGAGCAAGCAGTCCATAATTTAATACTCACCGCTGTAGATGGCGGAGTGCCTACGCGTTCTGGTACAGCCAGAATCATTGTTCGCGTTCTAGACATGAATGATAACGCGCCTAAATTTGATAAAGAAACCTACAATATCGATATAACGGAAAACTCCCCAATTGGAAGCCTGGTGGTGAAACTGAATGCCAGCGACTCAGATGAAGGGACAAATTCGGAAATAGTATATTCTTTTAGCTTATATACATCAGAGAAAACACAACAGACATTCAATTTAAACCCTTTTACCGGCGAGATCACGGTAAAAGAAATGATCAATTATGAAGATTTCAAGATTTATGACATGGAGGTTATAGCCACAGACAAGGGTCCCAATTCCTTGTCGGGTCAGTGTAAATTAAAAATTTTAGTAACAGACATGAATGACAATCATCCCGAAGTTTCCATCAAATCATTTCAAAGTCCACTCAAGGAGGATATAGCAGTAGACACAGTAATAGCGGTTCTTAGTGTTAATGACAAGGATTCAGGTGACAATGGAATAGTGGATGTTTACATTCCTCACCAAATACCTTTTACACTGAGGAAGTCTTCTGATAATTATTATGAGTTGGTAGTATCAGAACCTTTGGACCGGGAGAAGGTCCCAGAATATGAAATCACTTTTACCGTAACAGACAGGGGTTTCCCTCCGCTATCTGACAACGAAACTATGACATTAGAACTGCTGGACGTTAACGACAACGTTCCACAATTCCCCAAGTCATTCTACACTATACCCGTAATGGAGAATAACGCACCTGGAGCCTTGCTAAGTTCCCTCACTGCGTTTGATCCAGACCTCCATGAAAACCAATACCTAGTTTATTTCATAATCGAAAAGGAGATCGTGAACACCTCCATGTCCATGCTGTTTTCCATCAATCCGGAGAACGGTAATCTTTACGCACTGAAGACGTTTGACTATGAGATAGAGAAGGAGTTCCTTTTCCACATTGACGCCAGAGACTCTGGCATTCCTCCACTAAGCAGTAACGTGACTGTCCACATCATTATTGTGGACCAGAATGACAACGCACCTGTTATTGTCTCTCCGTGGCGCGCGCATGGCTCTGTGGTCGAGTTAAAGATCCCCAGATCCACTGAAAAGGGATCCATTGTCTCCAAGGTGATAGCCATAGACACGGACTCGGTCCAGAACTCTCGGATTACATACCAGTTTCTACAGGTTACTGACGCAACTTTATTCAGTCTAGACCAATACAATGGAGAGATCCGGACTATGAGAATGTTCAGTTACAGAGACCAGCGGTATCAACGGCTTGTTGTCATCGCCAAGGACAACGGAGACCCTGCACTCTCTGCTACAGTTACCATCAAGCTGTCAACAGTGGAGACTGACGTTAAAGCCTACTCTGACCTGACTGAAGTCCCACTAGAATACGATATATTCTCAGACTTAAACCTGTATTTGGTGATCGGCCTGGGCTCTGTGTCCTTCCTGTTATTGATCACCATATTGGTCACCTGTGTGCTGAAGTGTCAGACAACAAAACCAAGCAAAGCAGCTCCTCCTAGTAGGAACAGTGTGATTAGCGAAAGGAACTCGACAATTGCGGATTCTACCCTGGTCTCCAACGATGCCTACTGGTACAGTCTGTTCCTAGCGGAGACCAGGAAAGGAAAGCTTGTAGTCAGACAGCCTGTACCCAAGGCAGGTTCCAGATACATCGTCTCCAGTATACCAAGGAGCACGGGCCTAACAGAGACCAGTGACTCAGCAGCCTCTACTCTGCAGGTGAGACAGAACTCTTTATCTGATTTAACCAATTTACGTACAATGGCATGAAGAATCAAGTGCTTTATGACTGTGCGTAAAAATAGAGCCTTTAAATTATTGCCACGTTACGGAGCATGACAACATTGTTTGTGAAAAAAATATAACTATAACTTGAACCAATAAAAAAATCACTTATAACTCTTAATACAATAAGTTGTTAACTAAATTAAATTTGCCAGAAATGTATTTATGTCAAGTTGCGCATACTGATGAAATGCGCAAAGTGTCGCTGCTCACCAGTAAAACAAATTCATTTATGATGTAACAGCCGCCATGACAGTTTGTCACAGTGAAGAACACAAAGCAATGCATGTGGACAGCTCCCTGGTTCCTAAACACTTCACTGTAAAACGATTATCTAAATTACTGCCCACTACAACGTTCGACTCCTCTGGCCACTCTTACCACTACCGACACAGAAGGTAACGTTTCTTTTTTACTTTCCGCACGAATCAAAACATGAAGGAACGCTGTCCAGTTCAACCTTGGAGAAGGTACGTCTCTGTGTTTTTATTATTATTTACCACGGTGGAAACAGTGTCTGCGGTAACACATTATTCTATACCTGAAGAAATGGAGGAAGGATCGGTCGTTGCGAATTTGGCTACTGATTTGGGACTGGATGTGAAAACACTGAATAAGCGCAAAATGCGTTTGGACGTTGTGGCCAACAAAAAATATCTGGACGTTAATAAAGAAACAGGAGAGCTATTCATATTACAAACAATTGACAGAGAAAATCTTTGCAGCTCTAAAACCAATTGTTTTCTAAAACTGGACGCAACAATTGAAAACCCTTTACGAATGTTCAATATAGAGCTTGAAATATTAGATATAAACGACAATGTACCTTATTTTCGAAGAGACGAAATGCATTTGGATATATCCGAATCAACTGCTGTGGGGGAGCGGTTCTCTTTAAACAATGCAGTGGACCCTGACGTTGGTACAAATTCTGTGAAAACGTACCATCTAAGTGAAAGTGAACATTTCAATATAGAAATTCAGGCTGGACGAGACGGGTCAAAGTTTGCTGATTTGATTTTGAAAAAGGCTTTAGATCGAGAGGAACAAGCAGTCCATAATCTAATACTCACCGCTGTAGACGGTGGAGTCCCTGCGCGCTCAGGCACGGCCAGCATCATTGTTCGTGTGCTGGATATAAATGACAACGTCCCTAAGTTTGATGAAGACAACTACAAAATCGATATTACTGAAAACTCGCCAATTGGAAGTATTGTTATTAAATTGAATGCAACCGATTTAGATGAGGGTGCAAATTCGGAAATAGTGTATTCATACAGCTTGTACACATCTGAGAAAACACAAGACACTTTCAATTTAAACCCTAACAATGGAGAAATTACAGTAAAAGAAATGATCAATTATGAAGATTTCAGGATTTATCATATGGAAGTAAAAGCAACGGATAAGGGATCAAATTCCTTGTCAGGACAGTGTAAATTAACTATTTTAGTCACTGATATGAACGACAATCATCCAGAAATATCCATCAAGTCATTTCAAAGTCCAGTCAAGGAGGATATAGCAGTAGACACGGTAATAGCGGTTATAAGTGTTAGTGACAAAGACTCAGGTGAAAATGGAATAGTCGAGATTCACATTGATGATAAATTACCTTTTACACTAAAAGAGTCTTCTGATAATTATTATGAGTTGGTATTATCAGAACCTCTCGACCGTGAGAAGGTCCCAGAATATGATATCACTTTTACCGTAACAGACAGGGGGTCCCCTCCGCTATCTGACAACGAGACTATTACTTTAGAACTACTTGACGTTAACGACAACGTTCCACAATTCCCCAAGTCATTCTACACTATACCCGTAATGGAGAATAACGCACCTGGAGCCTTGCTAAGTTCCCTCACTGCGTTTGATCCAGACCTCCATGAAAACCAATACCTAGTTTATTTCATCATCGAAAAGGAGATCGTGAACACCTCCATGTCCATGCTGTTTTCCATCAATCCTGAGAACGGTAATCTTTACGCACTGAAGACGTTTGACTATGAGATAGAGAAGGAGTTCCTTTTCCACATTGAGGCCAGAGACTCTGGCATTCCTCCACTAAGCAGTAACGTGACTGTCCACATCATTATTGTGGACCAGAATGACAACACACCTGTCATTGTTTCTCCGTGGTGCGCGCATGGCTCAGTGGTTGAGGAAAAGATCCCCAGGTCCACCGATAAAGGATCCATGGTTTCCAAGGTGATAGCAATAGACACGGACTCAGTCCAAAACTCTCGTATTACATATCAGTTTCTACAGGTTACTGACGCAACTTTATTTAGTCTGGACCAATACAATGGAGAGATACGGACAATGAGAATGTTCAGTTACAGAGATCAGCGTTATCAACGGCTAGTTGTCATCGCCAAGGACAACGGAGACCCTGCACTCTCTGCTACAGTTACCATCAAGCTGTCAACAGTGGAGACTGACATTAAAACCTTCTCTGACCTGACTGAAGTCCCACTAGAATATGATATCTTCTCAGACTTAAACCTGTATTTGGTGATCGGCCTGGGCTCTGTGTCCTTCTTGTTATTGATCACCATATTGGTCACCTGTGTTCTGAAGTGTCAGACAACGAAACCAAGCAAAGCAGCTCCTCCCAGTAGGAACAGTGTGATTAGTGAGAGGAACTCCACAATCGCAGATTCTACTCTAGTCTCCAACGATGCCTACTGGTACAGTCTGTTTCTAGCCGAGACCAGGAAAGGAAAGCTTGTAGTCAGACAGCCTGTGCCAAAGGCTGGCTCCAGATACATCGTCTCCAGTATACCAAGGAGCACAGGCCTGACAGAGACCAGCGAATCAGCAGCCTCTACGCTGCAGGTGAGAAAAAACATCACTTCAACTAATAAAAACGTAGCTGATAGTTGCTGATAGTTGCATTTTCATAACATCAACAGCCTATTTTCCTACACAGAAATGTGTGATGCAGATTCATGCTGCCTGAAAAAGGTAGCCCAAACATAATAAATGAAAACGCACGGATTGAAAAAAACTCTGTTATAGGACTCTATTGTAAATTAATGTCTTGGTGAATTGAGTTCTACAATTTGCACGTACTGATAGCCTTGTCCATCTACAGCATGCTTTTAATAGTAGAGTTTACAGAATATAATGCAAAGTTTTAATAGACTGTTACTTGCAATTAGGACACCTTTACACTTCCCTGAAATAATTCTAGCTCTCAAGTGATGAAAATTAGAGATATTTTTGGCATCATCATGACCAGAAGAACCATAGATTAAAAGAAATATTTCACTAGCGTTGAATAGGAACATGAAATCTAGAGAGATTGGCCGGCCAGGCCTGGCACCAGGACAAAGTAACTGAGGGGGCTGTTAAAAATGGCGAGGGGGCTAATCTGTTTTTTGGCTATTTTTCGATAGGGTTTTTAAAACTTAAATTGGGTGGCCAGAAAATACAACTGAGGGGGCTAAGCCCCCTCTTTTCCCCTCGTAGCACCAGGTCTGAGGCAGGGACAGGTTGGGACCTAAAAAGGCCCTTAGACTTTGACCCACACCAGCCCAAGGCTAGTGACATTAATTACCTGGCAGCAAGCACCATGGTAGCTAGCGAACTCTAGTTCATTACCAAGCTAGCTAGCTTATGTCTATAGCCCAATATTAATGTTTTCTCATCCACTCTTCCTTCATCATTGTCTACCACTACTTCGCTCACGTTAGTAGCAGGTAGTAGTAGCAGTAGTCCCCAATCGACTCTGCTCTGCTTTCACCTTCTGTTTAGGGTTTGACCCGTGTCAGGTGCTGCGGCATCCTAGTGTCCATAGTGGGTTACTGTACAGTTCTAGCAATAGCAGTAGTACAGCCTTGTCTCCATAGGGGGTCGCTGTACAGACCAGCAGCAGACCTTGAATAGCACCACTACTGAATGAATCGGTTATTTTTGCGAATGTCGTTGCATCTGAATGTAGAGACTTTACTTTTCTGTCCTGTGGATTCTCAGACACAAATTTAATTTAAATTTAACTTTCTCTGTACTGCTCATTCCTCAAATTGACTTTCCCGTCACAGTCAGCATGTGCTGGCGAAGAGGCGGGCTGGCAGTGAGACCCAGCCATGGGAGGAATGGCTGGGTATCAATCCTTGCCCCAATGAAACGATGTTGGCTGGGCCCAAAAAAACACACTTTTATATTAGGCCCAAAAAAACACTTTTATATTAGGCTTGCGGCCCACCAGCCAAAAGGTTAACAGTCTCATTGGGAATTCTAAAACTTTTAGCACTTTAGTGTGTGGCTTGTCAGTATTATTCACTCTGGTAAAATTTCCACATCATTTTACAACTCACATACTAGGATATGGTCACATCAGGTTAAACTTGAGAGGAAATGCCTCATATCCCATAGACTCAGTGTTTGGGTCCGTGGCAATGGGATATGAAAACATATAGACTCAGTGTTTGGGTCTATATGTTTTCATATCCCATGAAAATATATAGACTCAGTGTTTGGGTCCTCGGCATGGACTCGGGCCTTGGTAGTGGTAATCATCCTTTTATTCAAAGATAGTGATGAAACATTTGTGGCTTGTGTTGAGACATGATTCATTATTTAAAGCTGAAGTACGTTTTTTGCAATAACACATTGCTATTCTGTTAATCTGGATCGTGAATGAATTCCTACCACATCAGATGGACCCAGGCCCGCATCTGAAAAACCTCTGTATACCGTGTAATGCTCCTAAGGAAAAAAGTGGTCGGCTCTTCGCAGTGGCAGGAAATGTTATCCGGTGCGCAGGAAGTGATGCATTTGACATATCAAACAAAGAGCAGAGGCTCAACAAAATAAGGAAGTGGCTACTCTTATTTAGTGTATGAAGCAGCGAGAGACGCTAGCCAATTTTATTTTAAAAAATGGAAGAAGTTCAGAATGTAACGGTACCTAAAAAATAAGGTTTGGATCAAAAGAAAGCAAATCTGGTAAAAGAGAGGCAGATAGACGCCATTCGGAGTGAACATGGGTGCAGCTGCCTATCCACGATGGATGGAACTCATGGAGCAAAATGCTTCGACGGTGATGTGGCAATTCACCGTTGAAGCATTTTGCTAAAACTTCGACGGTGATGTGGCAATTCTTCTGTTAAATAAGTAAGTGAAGTTAGCTGAAACGCTAGCTATCTAGCTAACCTAACACTGTTGTTAGTAATTGCCCTATTGGTGTTAATGTGGCTAGCTATACAGACAGTGCAGACATGGCTATATTTGCTGACTGTACATCTATCCAGCAGACATAGTTCGCAAGTTTTGCTACTACTACCAGCTTCTAATAACGTCAGCTTGCCAGCAAGGACAATGTTAGCTGCCTAGAATGACCTCATACTGTTGTTAGTAATTGGCTATAACTAATTACCAGGCAAAATCGATTGGCCAATTTGGTTAACTAGCTCACTTTCTGTGGATAAAGAGGTGAACTGCCGTTTGTATATGCTGTTTGCTCTGTAATCGGAAAACATTACCAGGGCGAGTTTAGACTAGTAGCTGGCTATTCTCACGTTTCCTATGTATGCTACATCAGATATATTTCGGCAGCTCGCCACCTGTAGCCGCCTGTTCGTGATGTCTGCTTTGTTTACTAGCCCAGCTAGTAGTACTGTATTCAGAAAACATTACCAAGGCAAGTTTAGACTAGTAGCAGGCTATTCTCATGTATGCTACATCAGATACATTTCATTTAATTAATTTTAGTATATAATTAAAATAATCGTATGTCAACTCACCTGGTTGATGAAGATTTTTTTTTAGATGAGCTGAATAAAGTGCACAGATAACGTGTGGGGCTTTAAGAGTAAACTGACGTCACACCAGCAACAGCTGAGATTTCTGGGAAAATGAGGCAGAAATGCTTCCTGTTTTGAAAGTTACGTCCTTCAGCTTTAAAGCATGTAAACACGGAGCACGGTAGTGACATCTGCTGGTCAAATATAATGGCGGGTTTGATGTTTATATATCCAGTGACTCCCAACCTTGACCAGGGAACAGGTGCATGCTATGCCTATAGAGGACAACATGTTTTACTGATGCCTTGTTTCTGTGAGGAGTGACAGAATGTTCAGGTGGTGGGTGTTCCACATTTATTAAAGAAGGGACAGCGCATACTGTCAAGTATCAATGGTATCCAGTGAAGATGACTACGTGACAGTGGAGATTTACTGAACATTATATATCCCAATGTTTAGTTACTATAACCGTTGTAAGCCTGTTATTGTAGCTGTTTTAGAACTAGTTGCAGGACCCAGGTCCGGTGGCAGTGAGATACGGTGTGGGGATTTCAGTGCTTACAGCAGTTTGTAAGGTTGTACTATAACCAACGTCAATCACTGCATCAGCTAAGGACCTTATCCTTATGTTCATATATATATATATATATCACCTCATATGTTGAGCAACAATACACCTTATCTATCTGTATTTATTCGTGACCTTCTGTGGTGTAATTTACTGGCGTAACATCTAGATCTTTTGCCTTTTGTTCTCATTTGTATTTGAGTTACTAAGTGTTGTCTTGCAATTGCCATGCTTTTGGCCAGGTAGTCAATGTAAATGGCAATTCAGCTTACCTGGTTAAAGAAAGGTGAAATAATATACGCATATAGAAATATAATTAATGATCATTTCATTTATACAGTATATAAATCTGTCATGAGTAGAATGGCCAGCTGTGATGTTTCCACTTCACACCACATTACCATACTAAAAACAGGTCACCTGGAGTTGTCAGGGAATCCTTACCACAAGCCCAGTTCCTCACCCTCTGAAATGCGCTCACCCGGTATTTATTCATATGTTCTCCCCCTAGCGCCTCGTCAAACAGCTGCACCGCCTGCTGCGAAACAGAGCCTCCGTAATTTGGTCTGACAGGTTGAGTGGCATGTTGCTAGGCCGTATACGGTGCTTCACTGCGCCAACTCTGAATGCATATTCTGCAGGCTTGGAGAGCTGACACGCAGTGACTGAGATGATACAGCGATGGGGGTGACACCGTACCGGCAGCAATATTACTTATGTACGGTTCCGCCTGCTAGAATGAATCAGAAATCCCACGGGTTGGGGTTTTACATGGCTGCAGAGGCTTTCTCGTCATCTGCTAGGAAGAGAACAGGAAGAGGTTGTTCTGCTCTTAGCCACTTTGAATACACACCTTACTGGGCACTGGCAGTTATTAACATCTACATGTTCCGCAGTATGTTATTAATTATTTACACGTTCATTCCAATGTATAGTGTATATTTTCCTTAAACAAGGCAGGTTGCTGTGAAAAGGTAAGTATTGGCCAAATATGTGATTGTGTGACCTTGTGTGAACATGCATTGCTAAAACTGTTATTTTCCTAACCAACTCATGTTTCTGCTTATAGGCTGACATGCAATCTATCCTGCTATGCTGTCATTTCTGTTTGGGCTGTAGGCTAATTTATGTTTGAAGTCATTCTCCCTGACTTCTGATATTTTCTTTAGTACAAAAGAAAGAATACAAATATTTTGGGTCTTTTTATTCAGCCATATGCCACAACCATGCAAACTGGATATACAGAAAGGATTCCACTTCATGTTTTTCTTTGCAATGTCTGTCTTGACCATTGAAATGCTTGTTTCTCTTCTCTCTGTTCTGAAGTATCCTAAGTGAGGGAAGGCCACTGTGCAGCTGGAGGTATGCAGCAGTCTCATTCCCTCGCCCCGGAACCCCCTTTTTTAATCACCTTACAGGAATGATGTGTTTCTGTTTCTGTGTCTGTTTTTGTTGCTGTGGAGTTCTTCTCTTGCCCTGGTTTTGGTTCCTTCTCGGAGGAGGAGCTAGGCTGTTACTACTGCTCCGTTCCTCATGGTTTGATCCGGACTGAATCTGGCTTGCACCAACCTTTTGCCCCTTTTTAACACATCCAAACAGTAGCCTGCTCCTATAACGCCCCCACCCTCAACGCCCCTTCCATATGGGAGCTTCTCAGCTCTGATTACAGCATATCATTATAATCTATCAACGCTACTGTTCTGATGCTGATATCTAGGTCTTAATGTCCTACATTCCTAACTCTACAGGACATTAGGTCTTTCTGCTCTGCCAGAACAGGGACTTTTGGTTTCCTACCAGGGAAACAAACAAATGGCAGTGACTGACCTCAGATAACCTCAGACAAAGTAATAATGCTAATGCTTCTGATCATATTAATATTAACAATCTGTTGTCTATTTGGCAGAAGCTCTGGTTTTAGTGCTAATCCAGATTAAGGAGGGGGGTAGATGGTGTTATGACCTCTCTTCAATGATTGCCTTTTGTTTGGCACACACCTAACCTGACTGCTTCCAGTCACTGAGTCCTGTGCCTGCACCTGACACTGAGGCTGCAGAAAGGCAGCAAAACACAGAATGAAAGACTGACTGCTGCATCCTACAGTCTCTTACAGTACCCACCCCCGTCCAATCACAGATGCTTTAGACAATTTAACGATGCAGTTCAGCTAGTATGCTTTCCCACAGTCCTCTGCATGTAATATTAATCTTTGTTCATCTTCAGTCCCTTCACTAATGCAGATCAGGCACATATTGTCCTGCACTACAGTTTGTTTGTTGGATGGATTGAACGGTACTGTTTTTGGTGTGACTGTTTGACTGAACATTGATGTATTCACAACACAATGATCCTTGTGATTTCCCGTTCACTGTGATGTGAAATGACCTACTTCTTCATGCAGAGCGGATTGAAATGAAACATGTCACCTAGTTACTTAGCAACCACTGTCCCTGACGCAATCGTGGAGCATGGCATTCATGATAGCCCCCCACCTTCACTACATGTCCCAGAATCCGCCACTATGTCATTCTGCCTGATTCCCTGTCTGACTAACAGAACTTGGCTGCATGACACATGTTAGAGGGAGTCTAGCCATTCACAAGGTTGATTGTCCCGCATCCTTCCCCCTTTCATCTAATTATTTCCTCTCATTCACAGGGATCTACCACCACCGGCAGCAGTTCCTCGTAAAGCCTCATCCCCATTGGTCCACCGAAGTCACATCAGGAGGTACCCCCACTTCAACTGAAGAAAACCCTTGACCTTACCTTTCTCAGACCCCGCCCCTAATCGCCCAGCCACCAGTGACATTCAACCTGCACCCTCTTGGCCCCACAAGACCCCTTGCCACTCCAAAGACCTAAAGAACACTATGGTGCAACCCCCACCTCCCCCATAAAAAATAACCCAGTCATGCCACTATGTCTAAGTACATGCTAGCCCTAATCAACTGTTGCCTTTCAACATCCATTCAACTCGCATGTTTCTGCATGGATCACTGAAGCCCTTCATGTTTTCCTCAAAACACAGTGAAGAGAGGAGACACTGGAGCCCTTCATGTTTCCCTCGAAACACAGTGAAGAGAGGAGACACTGGAGTCCCGGAATGCACAAGGAGAGGTACAACGAGCTGGAGTTAAAAACAGCCACTATGAACTTATACAGATGGACATGGAACTGTGGAATGGCCTTCATAGACTGTACATCCCCCCCCCCCAAAAAAAGAAAAACCTTGGATGTTGCGTTCTCACTTGAGTATTTCTTCTTGCTCTATCAGATTATAGGTGTTCAAATGTATATTCAAACAAGCAGAAAAACAGAAAAAAATACGAATATGTCCAATACAAAGCTATAGAGGATGTACTTTAGAGGACATAAGGGAATCAGTGTTGTGTGATGTGATGTAGTAGCTTCTTAGTTGTTTTCTGTAGTATACCAATACCATATGTTATGTGTGACAGAGGCTCTAGTTCAGAAAACATGAACTAATTTCTCAAAAAAGATAGAGTGAGGCCTTTTTTATCAAAAATGTATATACGTATTATATCAGCCTTTTCATTCATTTGCATGGAGATTTAAATTTAAGTGCTTTGTTTGGAATAGTGTTAGATTTGATCCAGAATATTCTGAGTGGCTCAAATTATCTACCAAGCACTCAGTGTTCATTCAGTTTTTTCATTAGTTTCATAAACAGTAATATTACGTATCTAGTTCACTTTTTTTATTCATATTAGTATACAATTCTGATACGAGTTAATTGCTTTAGAACAGCTGCTTTTCTGCCAGTGTATTATTTTACAATGAATGTATTAATATGTCATACATACATTATCATTAGTTTGTTTTGGATAATGCATTTAGATGATGTACAAGTATAGATTCCATGATAGTGTTGGAATAGTGTTTCCCCCTCTTCAGTTCTGATGCTTGTTCTCTCCTGGTTCCCTCTGGCCTTTGAGGAGACATGGTGCTAGGAGCGAGGAGTGGGTCTGGAGAACGTTCCAACATTTCACCTACTGGGAGGGAGAGTGTTATTGGGTGACAGAGGAGGAGAAAGGGGGTGTCTGTAAATGTTTTGTATACAAAGAGAACTGTGTCTTTTAACTCACACCTCATAAAGTAAACATCTTTAAATGTCAAATCTAAATCATTCTCTTTTATGTAACCAATATGTTGAAAGTAAGTTGATATATAAATCTTTTTATCAATGAAGGCACAATTATACCTCACTGAAGAAGTCACAACAACAGACACCATTTCAACAACTGACATTTCACAGAGGCTGTGTTTCAAAATGAACACTTCTGTACTGTCATGAGCAGGGCTATTCAATTCCGGTCCGCAAGGGCTGATACATTTCTGGCTTTTATCCTCTACTATTAATATGGGTCTGATTCAGACCTGAGATGCCAGGTAAAGGGAATCAACTTGCAGGTAGAACCAAAAACCAGAAGTGTTTCAGCCCTCCAGGACCGGATTTGAATAGCCCTGGTCTAGAGCGTATGGCAAGTACTGAATTCAGACGTCATTTTTCAACAATGTCAGATTGAAAGTACATACTTATCTTACCAGAGATTATGGAATTATAGCATGCATCGGAGCACTTTTTCAGGTACTTCGTCCCCAGTCTTAACTGCGCCTTTCATGGTTGCACAAGGAACTGAGACCCAAGAACTTCATCGGTTGCTCACTTGTTATTCATCATCATTGAAAAAGTGAATGTCAGATGAAGCATCGTTTATATGTACATTACGTTTTTGAATATAAAATAAGTAGAAGAACTTGTCATTTTGCATTTTAAAACAGCTCTGGTCTGGAGCAGGGGTCAAAGGTCAATGCTCTATGCTTTCTCCATGTACAGACCCAATCCTCCCCTCCTTCATTCCCTAGCTGAGCAGACTGCAAATAGTTCCATCCTGCATGACCTATCCTATCCTATGATTAGGATAAGTCATTGATTATGTGGCCTTATGTTGAATCAGGCCCTACGGCAAATATAATCTATATATACAGTAACATGGACATTTCAGTGTAATTCACTGTAGCCAATATGACTGCAGCAAATAGGATTGTAGTAATAGGATTGTAGTGTCATCACAGAGGTCTCCTCAAAGATACTATAACCTGACAACTTGGTCCTCACAAGTTTTTTTTTTAGCATCTCCCCCTAGAAGAAAAAGGCTATTTCTGGCATAGACGTTAGGCTTATGGTAAAACAAACAATTTGGGTTAGTGTTAGAATAATGATTTGTTTCAGGCTTAGGGTTAAGCAATAGGGTTAGGTAGATATAATATTTTCATTAGATAAAAAAGTTTGTTACTGGGTTTAAGTTTGGAGTTAAATCAGATAAGGTTATGGTTAGGATTAGGAGATAGGGAAAACAGGGAACCCTTTTTCTGGGCCCAACTAGGATAGAAACACAGACGAGTGTGTGTCCTACATGGCCAAGAGGAGCCACACAGGCAGAGGGGCTACAGAACAGCTTGCTGTGATGGTCCTGTCTTCCCCTAACTGTGTACTACAGTCATTCAGTGAAATCATTGTCGACAGCACTACAACTCAGGACAGCGTTCTCCTCACGGCCCCCTGGCCTCCTGCTCAGGACAGCGTTCTCCTCACGGCCCCCTGGCCTCCTGCTCAGGACAGCGTTCTCCTCACGGCCCCCTGGCCTCCTGCTCAGGACAACGTTCTCCTCACGGCCCCCTGGCCTCCTGCTCAGGACAGCGTTCTCCTCACGGCCCCCTGGCCTCCTGCTCAGGACAGCGTTCTCCTCACGGCCCCCCTGGCCTCCTGCTGGTGCAAAGTGCTGACAGTAGGGCGTCCCTTTATGTGGGTCATTTTCACTCTGCTTATGATACATCCATTTATTCATGTCTTCAAAAAGCCCTGCAACTGGGAGGAACAGAACTGTGGCTGCTATTATTAACTCAACCTTCCATTTCTCAGGCGGGACAAGACAAAATCTGAGTTGGTAAGTGTGTGACTGTGTGCGTGCAATTACATGATGTGCAAGGGAGTGTCTGTCTGTGTTTTCCGCATTTGGATGAGTACTGCTCTGATTCTTGTACTAACAGCTTTTAATGCCCAGTTAGCAAAGGTAGCATTCTCGCTAATCAGCTCTCCCCTGACGGTTGCTGAGGCAATGGTCTCTGTCTCAGCATGAATTAAAACACCACACTTTAGGCCTGCCTTGAGGAAAGCTAGTTGAACACTGAATGCTCCAGCTGTTAAAATATCTGTGCATTCCAGGTACTTTTCTACATATGGGGAATAAAACACGTAAAATAACATCCAACCGGTGTCTTCATCCAACCGGTGTCTTCATCCAACCGGTGTTTTCATCCAACCGGTGTCTTCATCCAACCGGTGTCTTCATCCAACCGGTGTCTTCATCCTTTGGGCTTACAGTTAAAATAAGAACCGCCTAACCAGTGGCATGTAATCGGGGTCTTGTCATATACTGTATATGCCCCATTCATATTTATTTTGTGCTGTCATTGAGACAATGGCAATTTCATAGGCTAACATAAAATGAGTGGTCTAGGCAAGAACTAAGAGGCAATGTACATGGAAAGATTGTGATGTGATGCTATGCCAAATGCCTAATTACGGAGGGCATTTAAAATAAGCTGAGCAATATCAATCTGAACTCTCGCAAACTGTGTCTTTATACAATGTCATGGTAAACTATTACATTGTTAATAACAGTTTTAAATGTTGTCTTTTTTTACTGTTGTTAATTGGTTTGATGAGCATAGCTTGAGAAGGTTAACACTGCAATGTTCCACAGCGATCCGGAAACATCTCTTTTTACCCTGACTAGAGGGGACACTCCAGTTCCCCCAGGCCCACACTTGGCTATGATCCAGTAACATGCTGACAACACACAACCCACAGCAGAGCTCACAGGCTTGATGCATCATATATATATATATATATATATGTCTACACAGCACACACACACACACACACACAGACACAAGGCGAAGTGCCATCCCTCCCCCCTTTCGCTTCCTTTCTTCCTCTGCGCATGCTTTATTTCAGCACTCTGGACAGCGGTCGGCCTCGTCGAGCTCTGTTGCCACGGCAACGCGCAGCCTGCTGGCAGGGGCTGTCAAGCAGCCTTCAATTCAGTATTTTGAGAAAGCCCTCGGCTTGCCGTACTGCATTCGGGAAACGCATACAGCGTCTGAAAAGACTTCAGTTAAGAGATTTTCCATCCAGTCAACGTTGTTAAAGATAAGCGAAAAATGGGAAAAGTAGGCCTATCTAACGTTCACAAGACACAGCTGACATGCGTGTACGTGTGTGTTTTGTGTGCTTGTGTGTTTGGGATGGTGTGTTGTGTGGGTGGATGGATGCAGCTTGTCTATCTATAATTATAGTTTGGGGAGTTAAGCCTGTCATGTTTTTGTCATTATTATCTGTTCCGACATGCTGCCAGATATCCTACAATAAAACGTTTGACAAGGAAGTAAATACCATTCACTGTATGAACTTACGACTGTCAGCCATAGGGTGACGCTGCATACCTTTGCAGTATCAGAAAGTGACAGGCGGCGCTATAAGCCAAAGGACCTGAGTCAGTGGTGAAATTAAATTCAAATCATGGAATCAAATATATTACATATAATCTCTATGAATGTAGTATTTTATGATCTCCGTAAACCTAGGGCTATTTTTCCAAATAAATTATTACCTATGTATAAACACAACCAGTCCTGTTTTTCCGTCTAATTTTCAAACAGCCACATCACAAGGCGTCCCAGTTGGTTACAAGCGCACGTTTGTCCACTCATAATACCCAACACCAGCATACCAGCATAGGGCAATATATATGGAAACGCAATTAGATAAATGGCAAAATACATCTGCTATCCATCCATCACACTGGAAGTTTTTTATTTATTTTTTTGCTAATCGCAACATTCTCAGTACACTCAAGAGACTGCGTGAAAATACCAAAATGTTCCTGGCATCAACAATCATACCATGGGGAAAGTCGCATCACCCGTCTTTCCAATTCTAATGTTCAGTTTGACAAAACCAAACCCCTTGACTATGTCTTCATGCTTCATGAGGGTGAGTGTATACAACACCGCGTTTAGACGCAAACTACTGATTTCATATCATACATAAACTTCTAATTTTTAGTTTGTATTAGTCATTGTACAGTAGCAGTAGTTTTCTATTAATAACATACTAACGTATTTGCATTTTGTTTTGTTCTTTTGTAAACTTAAAAATAATAAGATGTATCTCCAAAGATTTTATCCTGCAAAATGATCAAGCAAAATCAGTCAATCAAAATCAATCAATAAATATAGAAGAATATGCTCTCCGCTACAATGTTAATAAACAGATTTCAGTCGTTTTATTGTTTCTTTACAGCAACAGCTTGATTTCCTAATGTTTTGCATTTCTAAATGTAACATGCCAGGATCTATTTTAGCTCATTTTCACTGACACTAGCAACTCAGACATCTACTAGGCATTTCCAGCATCCATGGGCAGTTGATAGCGCACCTATCGACCGTTATTGACTTGTGATTTAAATCAATTCACCGCTATTTTAAAAAGAAGCAAAAGATGCTCTAAGGTCAGATAGTGTTTTTTTTTAAAACGTGCCAGTTTTATATTATTTTATTTATTACTTTCTGTATAGTCGGTGGTTGCTATTAGATCGAACGTGCGGCGGTTTAGGCTGATTTTTTTATATGGCCACTATTTATTTTGACAGGAGGTCACACCGGACATTACCGGTTGACACTTACCCCTTTCTAGACATACAGAAAGGAAAGACAGGTTAGTTGAAAGACATGCGAAATTATTTAACGTTAATATCACTGACTGCATTGTTCACAGGGGAGTAGGTTTGATTTCAAATGTGAGGGGGAAAACACAGACGTAGCATGTGACGCCGGGCCGGGTGCAAGCTGTTCTTAAGGACCCGCACCCGAGATGAAAAATTGCGAAGCGGTATATACGCATGGAAAGCCGATCCTGAGGTCTGACTGTGATAACCACATAGAAACACACGATAAAAAATGACAAAAAACATTTTTTATAGAGGTCAAGCACGGCCCACCACCCACTGCGGGTCCTGATGTAGCCGCACCCCCGATAGCTACGCCAGTGGGGACACATATGTTTTTGCAAATGCCCAATGTTTTTGAATGGGATGGCCAACAAGCTCATATAGGCGTGATGGTCGGGTGTCCACATACTTTTGGCCATATGATGTATGTGCACTGTGGTGGACACAACATCTCATTGATTCTGCTAGAATAAACACGGAAAATACAGCCTTCAGCCATTTCATTTAATATTACTCAGTTAACATATTGTCTATGATGTTTGCTCTTAGTGAAGAACTACTACAGACCTCTGTATTTCAATGTGTGTGGCTGATATAATGTAGTCTACATGTACATTTTGCCAGAACTGTACTTCACAACCTCACCTCCCAAGCTCCAGCATTCTCTTGCATGACTACACTGGTTGACTCAACATCCTTCTGGTTCTGCTAATAAATATGAACATTCAAGTTATGGGCTAGACATTATAACACACAATTCTGTTTTTAGTTATATACCTTTAAAGACAACATTTCACCTCAGCTCCATGGTTAATCTTTTCTCCCTGGCTGTCTGATCCTGCTATGACATAACGTTAGCTAGCAAGCTTATATACATTTTGCAACTATCGTTCATCTATAACGTTAGCCTAACTACACCACACCGGTTTTAGAAAAACTCTCTGATAAGATAAATATCTACCTCATTCATATGTTACGGGAGGCAATTAGGTAGAGGTAATGTCAGCTAGGTTACCAGACTTTCATCAGCCAGAGATCACAGTTCCTAGTAGCAACGGTAGCCTCTACTCTACTACGGTAACCAGACCAGCAACTACCTCAAAGCAAAGTGCCTGCGTGTGGTCCTAAAGCCAGTCTGATTCGAATTACGCAGTTGCTTACCGTACTGCCACTGCACCGCTCTAAAGAGTTTGAGCTTTTCTTACAATAGAGTTGTTGATAAAAAGTGGAGGGGACAAAATTCTATTTTCAAAAAGTGGGAGGACATGTCCCACTCATGTGTAACGGAATCAACGCCCCTGATTGTTCATCATATCGACAGCCAGAATAACGACCCGTTCAGACGCGTGATGGCGGAGTTACATCAAAATGCTTAATATAACGGTAATAGGACGATATTCAAGGAATCAGACTGTCAGCAGCGTCCGGAACCAATAGCATTCAGATTATTTTTCAGTTAAGCAGTGATGGAAACAACGATGGAAATAAAAAAGAATAACAGTGAGATCCTCTGAAACTGAATGTGTCTGCATTCAGATAGCAGTTCTGCATTATAAACATCTTTATCTCAAACAATGACGATACAAAAAATAAAAAGACGATGGCTAGGAGGATGGACATTTCATTATTTCGCTTTTATTTTGGTTAATTTTAAAGGAATATCCGGACAGATACGGTACTCAGTTCAAGAAGAAGTTAAAGCCGGAACAGCAATTGGGAATTTAGCCAAAGACCTAGGATTCGACACATGGAGAAAAGCGGATCGGAATCTTCGCATCGTGTCTGGAACGAAGAAAGACCTTTTCCAGGTAACCCAAGACGATGGCACTTTGTTAGTGGTCCACAGAGTAGATCGAGAAGAACTGTGCGTAAAAATCATGCCTTGTTTCGTCAACCTGAAAGTGGTGATAGAAAATCCACTAGAAATGCACCAGGTCATAGTAGAGATAATAGATGTAAACGATAACTCACCGACATTTCTTGAAGAAACGTTTCATTTGGAAATAGGCGAGTCCGCAATGACCGGTGCTAGATTTCAAATGGAGGCAGCAAACGACCCAGACTTTGGCGTAAATGCTATACAGTCATACCAGTTAAGCCCCACCCTCTATTTTCGGGTAGAAACAGAGGAATTTGGCGACGACGGCAAAATTCCCTTTCTAGTTTTACAAAGATCTTTAGATAGGGAGCGTATTGCTCAATATCACATGGTATTAACGGCCTCAGATGGTGGCAAGCCACCCAAATCTGGCAATATTAATATTACAATTACTGTATCTGATGTGAATGATAATGCACCGGTTTGTGACAAACAAAAATACACCATAACCATAAAGGAAAACGTTGGAAAGGGAACATTTCTATTGCGAGTTAATGCTTCTGATTCGGATGAAGGCGTGAATGGCGAGATCGAGTATTCTTTGCGAAGTAAATACAGTGGTCTGACACCTGAGCCTTTTGAGTTGGACAGTAAAACTGGTGAGCTGAAGGTGAAAGGAGGCCTTGATTTCGAGGAGAAGCAGGTGTATGAGATGAAGGTTCTTGCCGCAGACCAGGGAGCGGTGTCGCTCTCCACACACTGCAACGTGTTGGTAAGAGTAGAAGACGTAAATGACAACAGGCCGGAGGTCGACGTCACCTCTCTGTCCAGCCGGATCCGCGAGGACGCACCTCCGGGTACTGTGGTGGCGTTAATGGGGACGAATGACCTGGATTCCGGTGAGAACGGACAGGTACTCTGTTCTTTACCGAATGACATACCATTTGATCTGAAGCCCTCTACTGATGGGCATTTCTATTCGCTAGTCACTAAGGACTTCCTTGACAAAGAGTCAGTGCGCAGCTATGATATTACAATTACGGCTAAAGACTTAGGAACCCCTCCTTTGTCCTCATCTAAAGTCATTAAAGTAGAGGTATTAGATGTTAATGATAATAGTCCATTATTCACTGAACAACCATATACATTTTACTTAGTTGAAAACAATAAACCCGGAATGCCGATTTTCTCTGTAAGCGCGTCTGATGCTGACGATGGTGAAAATGCAACACTGTCATATTCTCTAGACCGTGTGAGCCCTGGACAAAGCGTAACAGCTTTCTTAAACATAAACGAAGGTAACGGTACCATTTACGCACTAAAGAGCTTTGACTTTGAAACACTCAAAACGTTTCAGTTTCACGTCATTGCCAAAGACTCTGGAACTCCGTCACTAAGCAGCAATGTCACAGTGAACGTGTTCATTCTGGATCAGAACGACAACGCTCCAGTGATCTTGTATCCTGTCAGTACTAACGGTTCCGCTGAAGGTGTGGAGGAGATTCCCCGTAATGTGAACGCAGGCCATTTAGTGACTAAAGTGAGAGCCTATGACGCTGATATTGGATATAACGGCTGGTTATTATTTTCACTGCAGGAAGTTACTGACCACAGTCTCTTTGCTTTGGACCGCTATACAGGACAGATAAGGACACTTCGGTCATTCACAGAGACTGACGACGTTGAGCATAAACTGGTCATACTGGTAAAAGACAATGGGAACGTTTCACTCTCAGCAACAGCTACTGTGATTATCAACGCTGTCGAGCCCAAAGAGGCTTTTGCATTTTCTGATGTTAAAAGCCCAGTAAAAGATGCGGAGAACAGCGTTGCATTTAATTTGATCATAACTTTGGGGTCAGTTTCAACGCTTTTTCTCATCAGTATCATCGTGTTAATTGTAATGCAGTGCTCCAAAGACCCAGAATATTCATCAAAGTCTTTACAAGATGTGAATTACGACGGGACACTGTGCCACAGTATCCAGTACAGATCCGGGGACAAACGGTACATGTTAGTTGGACCCAGAATGAGTATAGGTTCTACTATTGTCCCTGGCAGCAATGGGAAAAGTCTAGTGCTACCCGAACACCGAGGAACTTCTGAAGTGGTAAGAATTTTTTTTTCTTCAAACTATCTTGTACATTAACTATGTTGTTTTAATTTAATTAGTTTACCAGTTCGAATATTCTGTTCGTAGTGGAAGCGGAAGCTGTGTATTCAGCTGGTTCTGAAATTCCGTCTGACTTACTGTATTTATCCGTGCGTAGCTATGTTCCTTGGCCATCTCCACTCTTTGCCTTTTCACATTTTCTCATTTCTAGAGAATATTTACGGATACTGGATGTGGAACCACATGGTGTCAGGGCAATACATGGTTACTTTTTGTAGATAAGGCCCTGCCCATTTCTGGGAGGTTTTGTTCCACACAGAGAGCGATGCGGACATCAGAACAAGATGTGTGGTTAGAGCTCGTGAATAACTATTTTATTTTTAAATATTAGAATCAGTACGGATAAAAATGAGTAATCTTTAGGATTCTATATTTTTATCAAGGATTGTGCACGATGTTTTGTTTCATGATGCGATACCGAGGACAAAGACACAGATGGGAGTACTGGTGTGTTGTTCTGCGTTTCTCTCTGCTTCTGTGCCTCGGAGAGCAGGTTTCTGCACAGATAAGATATTCAATTCCAGAGGAGGTTACTGAGGGATATATTGTTGGGAATCTTTCTAAAGATTTGGGACTTGACGTTAATACTTTAATGGAAAAGCGGTTTCGTATCGTTTCTGGATCGAATTATGCTCTTTTTCAAGTAAATCAAAACAATGGCGTTTTGTTTGTTGAGAAGAAAATTGACAGAGAGGAGATTTGTGATGGGAACAATGCATGCTTTATAAACCTCAAAATGGTTCTTGAAAACCCTTTAGAAATCCATTATGTAGATGTAGAAATTACCGATGTGAATGACAATTCTCCTAGCTTCCCAGAGGAGGAGAAAAGACTTGAGATGGCTGAGACTACAATGCCTGGAACACGTTTTCAGATGCCAGCAGCACTTGACCCTGATGTAGGAGTACATTTCGTTCGGGACTATAAATTGAGTCAAAATGAACATTTTCAGTTACAAATACGGGACAGGGCAGATGACAAAATTCCGTTTTTAGTTTTACAGAAATCTTTAGACAGAGAGCAAAAATCCGAGCACAAGTTGGTGTTGACGGCGATAGATGGGGGAAATCCACCAAAATCAGGAACTCTAAATATCACCATCACGGTTCTGGATTCAAACGACAACCACCCAGTGTTCACTCAAGAGGTTTACTCCGTGACATTGCATGAAAATGTCAAAATTGGACATACTGTGATTACAGTCAATGCCACTGACATCGATGAAGGCCCAAATGGAGATATTGAATATCACTTCGGTAGTGACTTAAAACCTAAAATATATGATGTATTTTCTTTAGATAGTATAAAAGGTGAAATCAGAGTTAAGGGAAATTTGGATTTCGAAGACATTGATGTTTACAAACTAGATGTCAAAGCTTCTGATAAAGGAAATCCTCCACTAACTGTCGAATGTAGAGTAATCGTTAAGATGATAGACATAAACGATAACCAACCAGAAATAGATGTCACATCTTTAACAAATTTAATTTCCGAAGATTCAAAACCTGGTACTGTTGTTTCTCTCATTAGTGTGTCAGATAAAGACTCGGGTGTTAATGGTAAAGTATTGTGCTGTCTATCAGAAAATGCACCTTTTGAATTAAAACCTTCATTTCAGGACAACATGTACTCTTTACTGACGAAGAACCGTTTAGACAGAGAACTCGTGTCCCATTATGACGTTATAATAAACGCCACTGACTGTGGTCAACCTCCTTTGTCCACATTCAAATTCCTTAGCATTCAAATATCAGACGTAAACGATAACAGTCCAGAATTCTCCCAAAACTCCATTGAGATGTATTTAGTGGAAAATAACGCTCCAGGTGCGTCTATATTCTCAGTACGAGCCTCTGATAAAGACTTGAATGAAAATGCTGCGATTTCATACCATATCATTAGAGGTGAAGGGTCACAAAATGATATGGCTCCTTTCCTGAATATCAATTCTGAAAATGGAGATATTTCAGCCCTAAAAAGCTTTGACTTTGAAACCATGAAAAGGTTTACATTCCAAGTTGCAGCTACAGACTCTGGAACTCCGTCACTAAGCAGCAGCGTCACAGTGAACGTGTTCATTCTGGATCAGAACGACAACGCTCCAGTGATCTTGTATCCAGTCAGTACTAACGGTTCCGTTGAAGGTGTGGAGGAGATTACCCGTAATGTGAACGCAGGCCATTTGGTGACTAAAGTGAGAGCCTATGACGCTGATATTGGATATAACGGCTGGTTATTATTCTCACTTCAGGAAGTTACTGACCACAGTCTCTTTGCATTGGACCGCTATACAGGACAGATAAGGACACTTCGGTCATTCACAGAGACAGACGAGGCTGAGCATAAACTGGTCATACTGGTAAAAGACAATGGGAACGTTTCACTTTCAGCAACAGCCACCGTGATTATCAACGCTGTGGAGCCCAAAGAAGCTTTTGCAGCTTCTGATGTTAAAAGCGCAGTAAAAGACGAGGAGGAAAACAGCATTACATTTTATTTGATCATTACTTTGGGGTCAGTCTCAGTGCTTTTTCTCATCAGTATCATCGTGTTGATTGTAATGCAGTGCTCCAAAGACCCAGACTATTCCTCCAAGTCCTTACAAGATGTGAATTACGACGGGACGCTGTGCCACAGCATCCAGTACAGATCTGGAGACAAACGGTACATGTTAGTTGGACCCAGAATGAGTATAGGTTCCACTATAGTCCCGGGCAGCAATGGGAATACTCTAGTGTTACCCGATCACAGGAGGAGAGAATCTAGAGAGGTAAGAGCTGTTTGTTCGCATACTTTGTCTGTGCATAATCGTGGAGCGCTAAACTAGCCGCAACTTCTGCTGTCCATGGTGCTGAATGTCCACTTACGTTTGTGGCTCCTGGTAGGGTTCTTGAACTTTAACCGACTTCTACAATTCATTATGTTCCTAGTTATCTAATCTATTCATCCTTCATAATCAAATGCACTCGTTCTGTGGCGGCCAATTTACTGTAATTTCCTATTATTTTTTGTTTACTTATAAAACGCAACCGTTAACAAAACTATCCTTGCTCAAAGTCGAGGATAGTAATAAGAATGTTGGACCATATGGTGTCAGTATAATACAGAGTGATGGTCTGCTACATTGTAGATCAGTCCCTGCAGTTCTCTGAGTTATTTCTCTCCACAAACAGAGAGCGGTGCCTGCCGAACAACGAGGTATGATAGTCAACTTACGCATTTATTTTTTTCGCTGTTGAAACACTGGATTCGTAATGGATGATTTGGAAATGGTCAAGTGAACATTAGGGGCATATTTTTCCATTAGGGATTGCGTTTATTTTTCTGTTTAAAGATGGGAGACGGGGGACAAAGGCGAATATGCAGGTTGGTTGCGCTGTGTTTCTATTTGCTGCTGTGTTTCGGGGACCAGGTTTCCGCACAGATAAGATACTCTGTTTCAGAAGAGGTGAAAGATGGATCCGTTATTGGAAATATTGCAAAGGATTTGAGTCTTGACGTCAGCACTTTAGTGGAGAGGCGGTTCCGTATCGTTTCTGGATCTAAAGACGCTCTTTTCCAGGTAAATCAGAACAATGGGATCTTGTATGTTCAGAAGAACATCGACAGAGAGGAGCTATGTGATGACAATAGTGCGTGTTTGCTGAATCTGAAGATTGTTGTTGAGAACCCTCTAGAAATACACTATGTTCAGTTGGAAATCAAAGATGTCAATGACCATTCACCTATATTCTCAGAAAATGAGCAGCATTTTGAAATAGCAGAACATGTCCCCCCGGGAACTCGTTTTCAAATCCCGGCCGCTCGTGATCCGGACATAGGGGTTAACTCTGTACATTTATACAAATTAAGCAAGAATGATAATTTCGATATCGAAATAAAAGACGAGGAGAAAATTCCATTTTTAATATTACATAAATCTCTGGATAGGGAGCAAATAAGCAATCATTCACTTATTTTAACAGCTATTGATGGAGGTAATCCGCCAAGATCTGGATCTCTTAACATTACGGTTACTGTTCTTGACGTAAATGACAACAAGCCTGTTTTTAGTCAAGACACATATTCAATAACCCTACACGAAAACGCCCCAATCGGCACCATAGTTGTTCAAGTACATGCTATTGATCTAGATGAAGGTCTAAACAGTGTTATTGAATATACTCTTGTCAGAAACCTTAAGCGCAAAGTGTATGATGATTTTGAATTGGACAGCATTACTGGGGAAATTCGCGTTAAAGCTCAGCTAGACTTTGAAGACACCGAGATTTACAAATTAAGTGTACAAGCGTCCGACAAAGGTCAGCCTCCATGGGCTGATGAATGCCGGGTCATCATAAAAATACTTGATGCTAATGATAACAAACCCGACATCGAGGTAACATCCCTGTATAATATGGTATCTGAAGATTCTAAACCAGGAACTGTAATTTCTCTCATTAGCGTTAATGATAAAGACTCCGGCCTCAACGGTAAAGTGATATGTAGTCTGTCAGGAGATGTGCCTTTTGAGTTAAAACCTTCATTTCAGGATAACATGTATTCTTTAGTGACCAACCAACGATTAGATCGAGAGTTTGTGTCCCATTATGACGTCACTATAACCGCCACTGACAGTGGTCAGCCTCCTCTTTTCACCTTCAAAAATATGAGTTTCCAAATATCGGATGTGAACGATAACAGCCCAGAATTCTCACAAAACCCCATACAGCTGTACTTATTCGAAAATAATGCTCCCGGTGCGTCCATATTCTCTGTAAGCGCCTCTGATAAAGACCTGAATGAAAATGCTGTGATTTCATACCACATCATTAGAGGTGAAGGGTCACAAAATGATATGTCATCATTCCTGAATATCAATTCTGATAATGGAGATATGTTCGCGCTAAAAAGCTTTGACTTTGAAACCTTGAAAACATTCCAATTCCAAGTTGTAGCTACAGACTCTGGATCTCCGTCTCTAAGCAGCAACGTCACAATGAACGTGTTCATTCTGGATCAGAACGACAACGCTCCAGTGATCTTGTATCCAGTCAGCGCTAACGGTTCTGCTGAAGGTGTGGAGGAGATTCCCCGTAATGTGAACGCAGGCCATTTGGTGACTAAAGTGAGAGCCTATGACGCTGATATTGGATATAACGGCTGGTTATTATTTTCACTGCAGGAAGTTACTGACCACAGTCTCTTTGCTTTGGACCGCTATACTGGACAGATAAGGACACTTCGGTCATTCACAGAGACAGACGAGGCTGAGCATAAACTGATCATACTGGTAAAAGACAATGGGAACGTTTCACACTTAGCAACAGCTACTGTGATTATCAACGCCGTGGAGCCCAAAGAGGCTTTCGCAGCTTCTGATGTTAAAAGTACGGTAGAAGACCAGGAGGAAAACAGCGTTACATTTTTTTTGATCATTACTTTGGGATCAGTTTCAGCTCTTTTTCTGATCAGTATTATCGTGTTGGTTGTAATGCAGTGCTCCAAAGACCCAGACTATTCCTCCAAGTCTTTACAAGATGTGAATTACGACGGGACACTGTGCCACAGCATCCAATACAGATCCGGAGACAAACGGTACATGTTAGTTCGACCCAGAATGAGTATAGGTTCTACTATAGACCCGGGCAGCAATGGGAATACTCTAGTGTTACCCGAACACAGGAGAAAAACTTCAGGAGAGGTAAGACGTAAAAAGGGCTTGCATTATATTCATTCTCGTAGAGCCATGCAATGATGTACTGTGTTGTTTGTTACTTTGTTTCTCCATAACAAGCAATCACACATATGTCCAATGTGGCTAAGAATTTAGGTACTGACGTCTTGAACTCGAGAATTACCGGCTCGTCACATGGGATGCTGACGGGGGGATGAGGGTATTATCACTGTTTAGTAAAAAGAGAAGAGACACGCTACTGGGCACATTGATTCTATCAGTTATTTTGCTATGTACTCCCCCAGCCTCTACCTACATGTTGATGGTTCTTTGATGGTTACTTAGCTGGAATATCCATCATATACAACTCCGGAAAAAATTAATAAACCACTGCACCTTTTTCTTTCCTTTCAAAAAAAGTCGAAAAGAAAGGTTTTGAGTGAGAAACAGAAGAGTTAAAATTAAGAGACCACTGCAAATTAAACGCTTCTGTTCCTCACTCAAAACTTTTCTTTTCAACTTTTTTGGAAAGGAAAGAAAAAGGTGCAGTGGTCTCTTAATTGTTTCCGGAGCAGTGTTTGTGTTGATTTAAATGCAGCATCGTTTTGGGCAAAACTGAATCCGCGACCACGTGGTGTCAGTGTAACACAAGGAGACGTTTTAGATTAGGCCCTGCCCTTATCTTGCCTTTTAGTTTCACACGTAAATGCAAACTGAACAGCCATCCGAACAAAACCTGCTACGATTGCTAGTGGCAATCATAATTTATTTCGGAAATTAAGGATTTGACGCAGTATGGATCGTTAAGAGTTAGTCTACTTGTCATTAGGGCTGTATTTTTTAATTGAAGAGTGTGTCTCATGTACTGCTCCAACATGGGAGACGGAGGACAAAGGCGCAGATGGGAGTACTGGTGTGTTTTTCTGCATTTCTCTCTGCTACTGTGCTTCGGGGAGCAGGTTTCGGCACAGATAAGGTACTCTATTCCAGAGGAGTTGAAGAATGGATTCGTTGTGGGAAATGTTGCAAATGATTTGGGTCTTGACGTTAGTACTCTAGTGGAGAGGCGTTTTCGCATTGTTTCTGAATCTAATAACGCTCTGTTCCAGGTCAATCAGAACAACGGCGTCTTGTATGTTCATGACACTATCGACAGAGAGGAGATTTGTGTCGGAAATGTTGCTTGCATGACAGATCTCAAGATCGTTGTCGAAAACCCGTTAGAAGTCCATTATGTAGGAGTAGAGATAACAGATATAAATGACCATTCACCCAGCTTCTCAGAAAAAAATATACACTTACAAATAGCTGAGAATAAAGTACCAGGCTCTCGTTTCGAAATTCAGACGGCGCGTGATTTTGATTCCGGAATAAATTCTGTTCGTTCCTATAAATTAAATCAAAATGAGCATTTCGATTTAGAGTTACGAGATAGCGGGGAAGGGTATAAAATTCCCTTTTTAGTCTTACAAAAAGCTTTAGATAGGGAGCAGAAGACCAAACATGTATTACAGTTGACGGCACTGGATGGGGGAAATCCACCTAGATCTGGTACTTTGACCGTTACTGTCACAGTCCTTGATACAAATGACAATCAACCAGTCTGTAGCCAAGACGTCTACTCAGTGACATTGCAGGAAAATGCTGATATAGGTACAATTATACTCACAATCAACGCAACAGATGCAGACTATGGATCAAATGGAGAAATTGAATATACACTCGGTAGGAATTTGAAAAGAGCGGTGTATGAACTATTTGAACTGGATTGCGTTTCTGGAGAAATTCGAGTCAAAGGCCCAGTCGATTTCGAGGAACATGATTTGTATAGGATAAATTTAGAGGCGTCTGATAAAGGTCAGCCTCCGCAGACTGTTGATTGTGGAGTAATTATAAAGATAACTGATGTCAACGATAATCAGCCATTTATAGGTATAACGTCACTGTCTAACACAGTGTCTGAAGATTCTAAACCAGGAACTGTTATTTCTCTTATCAGCGTGACAGATAAAGATTCCGGCATTAATGGTAAAGTAATTGCTAGTATATCAAAAGACGTCCCATTTGAGTTAAAGACATCATATAAAGAAAACGTTTATTCCATTGTCACAAAGGAACATTTAGACAGAGAACTCGTGTCCCATTATAACATTACTATAACAGCCACTGACTGTGGCCAGCCACCTCTGTCCACATTCAAAACTCTGAGCGTTCATATATCCGATGTGAACGATAACAGCCCAGAATTCTCCCAAAATCCCATTAAGCTGTATTTAGTGGAAAATAACATTCCTGGTGAGTTCATATTCTCAGTTAGCGCCTCTGATAAAGACTTTAATGAAAATGCTGTGATTTCATACCACATCATAAGAGGCGAAGGGTCACAAAATGATATGGCTTCTTTCCTGAATATTAATTCTGATAATGGAGATATTTTCGCTTTAAAAATATTTGACTTTGAAACCCTGAAAACATTTAAATTCCAAGTTGTGGCTACAGATTCTGGAACCCCGTCAATGAGTAGTAACGTGACAGTGAACGTGTTCATTCTGGATCAGAACGACAACGCTCCAGTGATCTTGTATCCAGTCAGTACTAACGGTTCCGCTGAAGGTGCGGTAGAGATTCCCCGTAATGTGGTCGTAGGCCATTTGGTGACGAAACTGAGAGTGTATGACGCTGATATTGGATATAACGGGTGGTTACTATTTTCACTGCAGGAAGTTACTGACCACAGTCTCTTTGCTTTGGACCGCTACACAGGACAGATAAGGACACTTCGGTCATTCACAGAGAAAGACGACGCTCAGCATAAACTGGTCATACTGGTAAAAGACAATGGGAACGTTTCACTCTCAGCAACAGCTACTGTGATTATCAACGCTGTGGAGCCCAAAGAGGCTTTTGCAGCGTCGGATGTTAAAAATGCAATACAAGGAGTGGAGGAAAACAGCGCTACATTTTATTTGATAATTACTTTGGGATCGGTCTCGGCGCTTTTTCTCATCAGTATTGTTGTCTTGATTGTAATGCAGTGCTCCAAAGGTCAAGACTATTCCTCGAAATATTTACAAGATGTGAATTACGACGGAACACTGTGCCACAGCATTCAGTACAGATCCGGAGACAAACGGTACATGTTAGTTGGACCCAGAATGAGTATAGGTTCTACAATAGTCCCGGGCAGCAATGGGAATACTCTAGTGTTACCCGAACACAGAAGAGGTTCAGGAGAGGTAAGAGCGGTTTATATCCATCTGTGCCCTTTAAGTTATATAAAGGTAACTGTTTTGAGGGAAGTTTGTCTTTTAATAGCATTTTCTGTTTGTGTTCAAAGTCCAAATAAGCAATATCGGTGTATATTTCGCTGTCCATGGTGCTGAACCACACGTTCACTTCTTAGGCTTAGCTCTTGTGAGCATTCTCCGCTATTACCTCATTGTCTTATCTTTTCTCTGACTACGCAGTCCCCAGTTTCTACCTCTCCTTCCCCCCTCAAACTAAACTTTAATAGTTCTTTAATGGTTAATTCGGGCTGAAATCAGTCAGTTAATTGTTTTTAAGCGAAATGTGTAGGTGACATTGATAACAACTATTTTCGTTTTAGTGGATACCAAAACCTTGGTCCGCAGGGTGTCAGTGTAATACAAGGAAACTCTCTGGTGTGTTATAGATCAGGCCCCGCCTCGCAGTGGGCTCTTTTATTCCCCGCTTACTGAGAGGCAGCGGTACGGACATTAAAATAAGAAATGCCATGTTAGTCAGAAACACATTTTCGTGGTAAAGCATTACATGTGGTATGGATCACTTGGAGTTGTTCATCTGATGATTGGGATTTTATTTTTTTGATTAAGGATTGTGTTTGTTTTTCTATTTGAAAATGGGAGACAGAGGACAAAGGCGTAGATCGGAGTACTGGTTTGTTGCACTGCGTTTCTATCTGATGTTTTGCTTTGGAGAGCAGGTTTCAGCACAGATAAGGTACTCTATTCCAGAGGAGGTCAAAGAGGGAACCGCTGTTGGAAATGTTGCTAAGGATTTCGGACTTGACATCAGTACTTTAGTGGACAGGCGATTTCGTATCGTTTCTGGATCGAATGACGTTCTTTTCCAGGTAAATCAGAGCAATGGCGTCTTATATGTTAATAAGAAAATTGACAGAGAGGAGCTCTGTGATGACAATAGCGCATGCTTGATTAATCTGAAACTAGTTGTTGAAAACCCACTAGAAATCCATCATGTAGGGGTAGAGGTAACCGACATAAATGACAATTCACCCAGCTTTTCGGAGAAAGAACAACATTTAGAAATAGCTGAATCTACTCTTCCAGGTACGGGTTTCCAGTTACAGGCAGCACGCGACCCCGATTCCGGAATACATTCTGTTCGTTTATATAAATTAAGCCACACTGAATGTTTTGATCTGGAGCTACGGGACACTGGAGAAGAAGGAAAAATACCCATTTTGAAATTACATAAATTTCTTGATAGGGAACATGAAAGCAAACATAATTTGCTTCTAACGGCCATCGACGGCGGTAACCCACCAAGATCAGGGCATGTCAACATATCAGTTACTGTTCTTGATAATAATGACAATAGACCTGTTTGCAGCCAGGATGTTTATTCTGTTGCAATACAGGAAAACGTTGCCGTTGGAACAGTTGTTGCTAAAGTTAATGCTATCGATTTGGATGAAGGTGTTTATTCAGAAATTGTCTATTCATTCGTTAAAAACCTAAAAAGAAAGGTATATGATACTTTTAGCTTAAATTCCAATACTGGTGAAATATCAGTGAAGGATAATATTGATTTTGAAGATTCTGAAGTTTATAGAGCTGACGTCGTGGCATCAGATAAAGGACATCCCCCTATGACGACAGAATGTAGGGTAGATATCAAAATACAGGATGTAAATGATAATAAACCAGAAATAGAGGTGACATCCCTTTCTAATATGGTCTCAGAAGATTCAACACCAGGGACTGTTATTTCTCTCATAAGTGTAACAGACAAAGACTCCAGCAATAACGGTAAAGTGTTATGCAGGTTGTCAGAAGATGTACCTTTTGTGTTAAAACCTTCATTTCAAGACAACATGTACTCTTTAGTGACGAATCAATGTTTAGATCGAGAACTTGTGTCGAATTATGACATCATAATAAAAGCCACTGACTGTGGTCAACCACCACTGTCCGCATTCAAAACTCTGAGTGTCCAGATATCAGATGTGAACGACAACAGTCCAGAATTCCCCCAAAACCCAATTCAGCTGTACATAGCAGAAAATAACACTCCTGGTGCGTTCATATGCTCCGTAAGCGCCTCTGATAAAGACTTGAATGAAAATGCTGCGATTTCATATCGCATAGTAAGAGAAGGGATACAGAATAATGTGATATCTTTCCTTAATATCAATTCTGATAATGGACATATTTCTGCGCTGAAAAGCTTTGACTTTGAAACCTTGAAAACATTTAAATTCCAAGTTGTAGCTACAGACTCTGGAACTCCGTCACTAAGCAGCAACGTCACAGTGAACGTGTTCATTCTGGATCAGAACGACAACGCTCCAGTGATCTTGTATCCAGTCAGTACTAACGGTTCCGCTGAAGGTGTGGAGGAGATTCCCCGTAATGTGAACGCAGGCCACTTGGTGACCAAAGTGAGAGCCTATGACGCTGATATTGGATATAATGGCTGGTTATTATTTTCAATTCAGGAAGTTACTGACCACAGTCTCTTTGCTTTGGACCGCTATACTGGACAGATAAGGACACTTCGGTCATTCACAGAGACAGACGAGGCTGAGCATAAACTGGTCATACTGGTAAAAGACAATGGAAACGTTTCACTTTCAGCAACAGCTACTGTGATTATCAACGCTGTGGAGCCCAAAGAGGCTTTTGCAGCATCTGATGTTAAAAGCGCAGTAAAAGACGAGGAGGAAAACAGCACCACATTTTATTTGATCATTACTTTGGTATCAGTTTCAGCTCTTTTTCTGATCAGCATCATCGTGTTAATTGTAATGCAGTGTTCCAAAGATCCAGACCATTCCCCCAAGTCTTTACAAGACGTGAATTACGACGGGACACTGTGCCACAGTATTCAATACAGATCCGGAGACAAGCGGTACATGTTAGTTGGACCCAGAATGAGTATAGGTTCTACTATAGTCCCGGGCAGTAATGGGAATACTCTAGTGTTACCCGAACACGGAAGGAGAGAATCTGGAGAGGTAAGAGCTGTTTTATAATATTAATCTAATCAGTTGCCTAAATGAAGTGTGATTCCATTTTTTATTTACCATTGTTACGTCCCTCCCTTCTATGGCTCGTTAAGGAGACACGCAACTGCCCGCACCTAGACACACTGGGGCAGGAAAATGTGTGGTGGAGCAAGCACCAACAACAACAACCAAACACCCAAGTATAGAACAATGCAAAAATTCTGACCATGTGATAAAAGCAACATCCGTGGGGTTTATTACAGTAACACGCAGACAAAGAACAACAGGGAGAAAAAACAACAAAGAGAGGATTCCCATTCAGGGTAAGGAGACCGGCCAGGGCGAGTGCTGTCAAACTAACAAAATGATAAGAAGGTCCCTAGTCTTCCCTACACCTATATCCTGCCTATCACCAGCTAAACCCTGTAGCACTAACCTGACTGCTACAATAAACAAAGGGACAGCCACTCGCTTCTTACCTAGTGTATATAACAACAGGTTATCTGCAGGAGCATGTAATCCCTAGGGTGTTTTACCTAGCCGTTCTCCAAAGACAGTACAAAACTAATAGGTTGTAACATAACATTAAGTGCACACAGCAGCATAACAGTCCTCTCCTCCACACCCAAAGGAAATGGTCCTTTTATGCAGGAAGGTTTGATGAACCACACCCAGCTCATCAGCACCGACGCAGCACACCTGAGAGGGATATAGAGGGAGGTAGACACAAGATAGACACAAGAGGAAACAGCACTAACAGCACCAAAGCGCTACAATGGGAAGCTGACATATGAGTGCTACATAGGGAAAGTTGACAAAAGAGTGCCACCAAGGGAAAGGGGCCGTAACAACCATGTTCGAATGTTTCGGTAATGTCTTGTCAGTGCATAATTGTATTTCCGTTTTGATGAGGGTATCTACTAAGGCAAATTAGGATAACATGGGTTAAGATGCCTCCTGGGGAATGATGTCCCCCTCCCTAGTTCTTAAAGAAGTCCATATTTGTTCAATTTTATTTCCGCTCACTAGACATGAGAAACTAAAAGTAGTAATTCTGTCAGATTGATGGTCAGTTAAATTGTTCTAACGTTTTGTTATTTAAGAAAAGTTGTAGATTCAATCAAATTAAGTTCGAGCAAGAAGTTTTTTATATATATAGATGTAGGGAAGCCATAAGATAATTCATCCACCTGTTCAGAGAGAAAATAAGTTGATGTTATTTTTTTCTTGTAAAGTAGTAATATGTTTGGTTAGTATGTTTGGGGGAAGATGCCTCCCCATTGGCTAAGCTGCCACTTGATGACTGATTGTTTCTAGCTGGATAAGATGATTGTTTTAGATATCGAAGAAAGTCAGCAAATATAGAGTCTTGATTTAAGGGTTAATACAAACATTTATTATATAACAGATCTGGGTCGTTCTAGCAGTGCCAGTGAATGCACCTTGCTCAGGACAGATTCTCAACAAGAGATTTAATGAACTTTTATAGAGTGGTCAAAACATGGTGTCCAGAACATCTGACATAGATTGATGGGAGAGACACAAGGCCTCCATTCACATGATGAGCACCCCGAGGTATCGATTATATATGGAAAACATATTCCAGTGCTAACATTAGTCACGAGTTGGGCCTCGATGCACAAGATGTCTATGAAATGATACATTGTGTGACATCCTATGGAACTTTCCTCACATCATAGCTGTAATTTAGGTACTGTCTAGCCCAGTATCCCAAACCAAAAAAATATTATACTTAAGTATTATTTTGAAACCAATTAAGTTTTACTTTAGTACACTAAATATTATTAATAGTATGAAATTCATATTTAAGTACTATTAAAATAGTTTTAATAGTAAGTACAAGTAAATCTATGTGTGTTAGTATTATTTCATACTTTAGTATACACATGATTGGAAATAGCATTTTATTCCACTTAAAAAATACCCCTAATTTATTTAAAATATATTATCTTTGAACCAAAATACCATTTTCAAATTAAGGCGTTTGGCAGATATACACTGGTTTTCAGTTTTATGAAGCACTGAAAACTTTTTTTGGCTATTTTTCGATAGGGTATTTAAAACTTAAACTGGGGGAGGGTGGGCAGAAAATACAACTATGGGGGCTAAGCCCCCTCGTGCCCCCACTCGCCCCCTCGTGGCGCCGGGTCTGGCTAAGCATGGCCATCTCCAGACACACATTTTTGCCATTGTGTCTGTTTACATCGCTTTTGCTTTACAGGTAGCCCGCAGCCCTTGATATGGTGCTGTTTTATCTTGTATTTTTTCATCAACCTATTCAGTCTGTTAGCGTAATGTAAGGGATTTATCAGTAAAACGTCTTACGTGCAGCACTACTCGTTTTGAAAATACATGTTTTAAAGAAAGGAATCAAATAATCAAAACCAGCATTCTGATCCACAGGGTGTCAGTGTAATACACCGAGACTTACCATTCGCTTGTAGGCTCCGGACATGCCTGACTCTAGTACGTGTCGGTGCACACAAACAGAGAGAGCTGTACGGACAACCGAACAAGACCTGTTATGATATATTGTATTCCCTTCTAGTGCTGAATGATGGCCATGGACCATTGCGAGCTGGTCATTTGATCACTAGGACTGCAATTATTTCATTGAGGACTGCGGTTTGTTGTGTGCTTGACAATGGGAGACCGAGGACAAAGGCGCAGATGGGAGTACTGGTGGGTTGCTCTGCGATTCTCTCTGCTGCTGTGCTTCGGAGAGACGGTTTTTGCACAGATAAGGTATTCTATTCCAGAGGAAGTAAAAGAGGGATCAGTTGTTGGAAATGTTGCAAAGGATTTGGGTCTTGACATCAGTACCTTGGCGGAGAGACGGTTTCGTATTGTTTCTGAATCTAACGACGCTCTTTTCCAGGTAAATGAGAACAATGGGGTCTTGTATGTGTACACGAAAATCGACAGAGAGAAGCTTTGTGATAGCAATGGCGCGTGCATGATGGACCTAAAAATTGTTGTTGAAAACCCACTGGAGGTCCATTATATAGGTTTGGAAATCACGGATGTAAATGATAATTCTCCAAAGTTCCTAGTTAAAGAACAGTTTATAGAAATTTTTGAAAACACTCGATCAGGGGCACGTTTCGAACTTCAGACCGCACGTGATCCAGATATGGGAATCAATTCAGTTCGTTTATACAAACTTAGTCAAAATTCCCATTTTGATTTGCAGTTACGAGATAGTGGAGAGGGGGATACAATTCCATTCTTAACCCTCCAGAAGCCTCTTGACAGGGAACAGAACGTAAAACACAACTTGATATTAACTGCAACTGACGGCGGTAATCCTTCGAAGTCTGGAACGCTGAACGTAACAGTCACGGTTCTGGATACAAATGATAATCATCCGGTATTTAGTCAGGATATTTACAAAGTTTCGTTAGAAGAAAACGCCCCTTTGGGAACAATTGTAATTACAGTTAACGCTACTGATTTAGACGATGGTCCAAATGGAGAAGTTGAATATAGTCTTGGCAAAACAATGAAGCATAAAGTCTATAATATTTTTCATCTGGATAATGTTACTGGAGCAATTTCCGTGAAAGACAAAATAGACTTCGAGGAAGACGAGGTTTATACATTAAATATTCAGGCTTCAGACAAGGGGCATCCCCCAACAAGTGTTGATTGTAGAGTTATTGTAAAGATTGTTGATGTCAATGATAATAAACCAGAGATTGACGTGACATCACTGTCTAACACAGTGTCTGAAGATTCAAAACCAGGAACTGTTATTTCTCTCGTCAGTGTTAAAGATAAAGACTCCGGTGTTAATGGGAAAGTTATTGTTAGTCTATCGGATTCTGTTCCCTTTGAATTAAAACCATCGTATAAAGAAAACGTGTATTCTATAGTCACAAAAGGACGTTTAGATCGGGAACTAGTGTCTTATTATGACATTACTATCAAAGCCATTGACTGTGGTCAGCCTCCTCTCTCCACATTCACAACTCGGATTGTCCAGATATCAGATGTGAACGATAACAGTCCAGAATTCTCCCAGAATCCTCTTGATCTCTACCTAATGGAAAGTAATGCCCCTGGTGCATCCATATTCTCTGTAAGCGCCACTGATAAAGACTTAAATGAAAATGCCGCAATTTCATATCACATAATTAGAGAGGGAACACAGAATGATATGACATCTTTCCTGAATATCCATTCTGACAGTGGAGCAATTGTCGCTCTAAAAAGCTTTGACTTTGAAACCTTGAAAACATTCAAATTCCAAGTTGTAGCCACAGACTCTGGCACTCCGTCTCTAAGCAGCAACGTCACAGTGAACGTGTTCATTCTGGATCAGAACGACAACGCTCCAGTGATCTTGTATCCAGTCAGTACTAATGGTTCCGCTGAAGGTGTGGAGGAGATTCCTCGCAATGTGAACGCAGGCCATTTGGTAATGAAAGTGAGAGCCTATGACGCTGATATTGGATATAACGGCTGGTTATTATTTTCACTGCAGGAAGTTACTGACCACAGTCTCTTTGCTTTGGACCGCTATACTGGACAGATACGGACACTTCGGTCCTTCACAGAGACAGACGAGACTGAGCATAAACTGGTCATACTGGTAAAAGACAATGGGAACGTTTCACTCTCAGCAACAGCTACTGTGATAATCAACACCGTGGAGCCCAAAGAGGCGTTTGCAGCTTCTGATGTTAAAAGTGCAGTAAATGACGAGGAGGAGAACAGCATTACATTTTATTTGATCATTACTTTGGGGTCAGTTTCAGTGCTTTTTCTTGCCAGCATCATCATGTTGATTGCAATGCAGTGCTCCAAAGACCCAGACTATTCCTCCAAGTCTTTACAAGATGTGAATTACGACGGGACACTGTGCCACAGCATCCAGTACAGATCTGGAGACAAACGGTACATGTTAGTTGGACCCAGAATGAGTATAGGTTCCACTATAGTCCCGGGAAGCAATGGGAATACTCTAGTGTTACCCAAACACAGGAGGGGAGAATCTGGAGAGGTAAGAACCTTTAGCAAGCATTTCATTTGGAAAGCTGATTGATAGTATTGTGACTGTAATCATTTTGTGTAATGAAATTCACCCTGATGGTGCCAAATTGGTGTCTAGACTTGTTTTTGCTTTCTAAATGCTGACCTATGGCCAAATATCATGTTCCAACATAACTCAATAGTGTAATTTCCATTTGTCTGTGCTGTGTGTTGCATTGAACACACAAATGCGGATGCTATCCACTGTTGTGGTGCTGAATTAATGTACCCTGTTTGCAATCGGGGTATACAATGATCAGCCATAACATTATGATCACTGACCGGTGAAGTAAATAACACGGATTATCTCATTATCATGGCACCTGTCAGTGGGTTGGATATATTAGGCAGCATGTAAACATTCTGTCCTCAAAGCTGATGTGTTAGAAGCAGGAAAAATGGGCAAGCATAAGGGTCACAGGATCTCCAAAATTGCAGCCCTTGTGGGGTGTTCCCAGTCTGCAGTGGGCAGTACCTATCAAAAGTGGTCCAAGGATGGAAAAGCGGTGAACCGGCGACAGGGTCATTGGGCGGCCAAGGCTCATTGAGGCACGTGGGGAACGACGGCTAGCCCGTGTGGTCTGATACAACAGACGAAGTACTGCAGCTCAAATTGCTGAAAAAGTTAATGCTGATACTGATAGAAAGGTGTCAGAACACACAGTGCATCTCAGTTTGTTGGGTATGGGGCTGCGTAGCTGCAGACCAGTCATGGTGCCCAGGCTGACCCCTGTCCACTGCTGAAAGCACCTACAATGGGCATGTGAGCATCAGAACTGGACCACGGAGCAATGGAAGAAGGTGGCCTGGTCTGATGAATCAAGTTTTCTTTTACATCACATGGATGGCCAGGTGCATGTCACTTACCTGGAAAACACATGGCACCAGGATGCACTATGGGAAGGAGGCAAGCCGGCGGAGGCAGTTTGATGCTTTGGGTAATGTTCTGCTGGGAAACCTTGGGTCCTGTCATTCATGTGGATGTTACTTTGACACGTACCACCTACCCGAGCATTGTTGCAGACCATGTGCACCCTTTCATGGCAACGGTATTCCCTGATGGCACTGGCCTCTTTCAGCAGGATAATACGCCCTGCCACAAAGCAAAATTTGTTCAAGAATGGTTTGAAGAATACAACGAGTTCAAGGTGTTGACTTGTTCTCCAAATTCCCCAGATCTCAATCCAATTGATCATCTGTGGGATGTGCTGGACAAACAAGTCCGATCCATGGAGGCCCCACCTCGCAACTTACAGGACTTAAAGGATCTGCTGCTAAAGTCTTGGTGCCATATACCACAGCACACCTTCAGAGGTCTAGTGGAGTCTATGCCTCGGCGGGTCTGGGCTGTTTTGGTGGCAAAAGGGGGACCTACACAATATTAGGCAGGTGGTCATAATGTTATAGCTGATGGGTGTGTTTAGTATGTTGTTTACATCTCTAGTTCTCAGCATCAATTTAGTCCCATTTCCATGCTCTTAATTATAATTTGGCGCTAGTCCTGTTGATGACATTATTACAGAAAGGTGTAATAATTGTAGTCTCTATGTAGCCATGTTCGGCGAAGCCTCGGTCCGCGTGGTGTCAGTGTAACACAAGGAGACAGACGGCTGTTTGGATAAGGCCCTACCCATCTCTTGGGTTGTTTCCTCTCCGCAGATGCACGAAGTGTGTGGTGCGGACATCTGTTCGATAGGTGATGTTTTAGACTGAAACTCTTTTGTTGTTTTTCGATAATGAGGTGTTCGACTCAATAAGGACTATTATAACGTTGTACGTTAGTAATTTCCAACTAAGAACTGTGTTTTATCGTGTAACGATGGAAGACGGAGGACAAAAGCGCAGACTTGAGTACTGGTGTGTTGCTCTGCGTTTCTCTCTGTTGCTGTGTGTCGGGAATGAGGTTTCAGCACAGATACGATACTCTATTCCAGAGGAGGTAAAACAGGGATACGCCGTTGGAAATATAGCTAAAGATTTAGGACTTGACATCAGTGCTTTGGGGGAGAGAGGGTTTCGTATTGTTTCTGGATCGGAAGACGCTTTTTTCCAGGTAAATCAAAACAATGGCATCTTATATGTTCATAAGATTATTGATAGAGAGGAGCTCTGCGATGGTGATCGCGCTTGTTTCATAAACCTAAAAATAGTTGTAGAAAACCCGTTGGAAATCCATTATGTAGGTGTAGAAATTACGGATGTAAATGATAATTCCCCGATTTTTCCAGAGAAAGAGCAGCAACTGGAAATAGCTGAGCACACCCCTACGGGAACGAGGTTTCAAATCCATGCAGCGCGTGACCCTGATTTAGGAATAAATTCCATTCGGGCTTACAAAGTAACATCAAACGATCATTTTGAAATTGATGTTAGACAAAGCGATGAGGACAAAACACCATTTTTGGTTTTAAAGACGTCCCTGGACAGGGAACAAAAAATAAAACACAATATTGTCCTAACAGCGTTAGATGGAGGTATTCCTGAAAGATCAGGAACTCTAAATATTACAATTATTGTTCTTGATACTAACGATAATCGCCCTGTTTTCAAACAGGACACATATAACATTAGAATCAAAGAAAATGTTTCTATAGGGACAGTTGTGATTGTAATAAATGCGACTGATACAGATGAGGGGAGTAATAGTGAAGTTGAATACAGCATGGGTAAAACCCAAAGAAGTAAAGTCTATGATATTTTTGAACTGGATAGCCTAACTGGAGAGATTCGAGTTAAAGGCGAGGTAGACTTTGAGGATACTGAAATTTATAAACTAGATGTACAGGCTTCAGACAAAGGACAACCTCCTCTGACTGCACAATGTAGAGTGATCATAAAGATAATAGACGTTAACGACAACCAACCACATATCGAAGTGACGTCATTGTCTAATTTAGTTTCAGAAGATTCCAAACCAGGAACCGTTATTTCTCTAATAAGCGTTAGTGATAGGGACTCAGGCATGAACGGAAAAGTATTGTGTAGTCTTTCAGGACACTTACCTTTTGAGCTGAAACCGTCATTTCAAGATAACATGTATTCTTTAGTAACCAAGCAGCATTTAAATCGTGAGCTCGTGTCAGAATATGACATCACGATTACAGCCACTGACTGTGGTCAGCCTCCATTGTCCACATTCAAAAGTCTTAGCGTCCAGATATCGGATGTGAACGATAACAGCCCAGAATTCTCCCAAAATCCATTTGAACTTTACTTAGTGGAAAATATCGCTCCCGGTGCGTCCATATTCTCTGTAAGCGCCTCTGATAAAGACCTTAATGAAAATGCTGCGATTTCATACCGCATCATAAGAGGTAAGGGGTCACAGAGTGATATGGCATCATTCCTGAATATTAATTCTGATAATGGAGATATTTCAGCGCTAAAAAGCTTTGACTTTGAAACCTTGAAAACATTCCACTTTCAAGTTGTAGCTACAGACTCTGGAACTCCGTCACTAAGCAGCAACGTTACAGTGAACGTGTTCATTCTGGATCAGAACGACAACGCTCCAGTAATCTTGTATCCAGTCAGTACTAACGGTTCCGCTGAAGGTGTGGAGGAGATTCCCCGTAATGTGAACGCAGGCCATTTGGTGACTAAAGTGAGAGCCTATGACGCTGATATTGGATATAATGGGTGGTTATTATTTTCATTACAAGAAGTTACTGACCACAGTCTCTTTGCTTTGGACCGCTACACAGGGCAGATAAGGACACTTCGGTCATTCACAGAGACAGACGAGGCTGAGCATAAACTGGTCATACTGGTAAAAGACAATGGAAACGTTTCACTCTCAGCAACAGCTACTCTGATTATCAACGCAGTGGAGCCCAAAGAGGCGTTTGCAGCATCTGATGTTAAAAGCACAGTAAAAGACGAGGAGGAAAACAGCATTACATTTTATTTGATCATTACTTTGGGGTCAGTTTCAGCGCTGTTTCTTATCAGTATCATCGTGTTGATTGTAATGCAGTGCTCCAAAGACCCAGACTATTCCTCCAAGTCTTTACAAGATGTGAATTACGACGGGACACTGTGCCACAGCATTCAGTACAGATCCGGTGACAAACGTTACATGTTAGTTGGACCCAGAATGAGCATAGGTTCCACTATAGTCCCGGGAAGCAATGGGAATACTCTAGTGTTACCTGAACACAGGCGTCGAGCGTCTGGAGAGGTAAGAGCTATGTTTGATATTCTCCATTGTATCAATATAAACTCACCGAAGTGGTCTTCCGTTTCTGCTTTAGCATGTTGCAATTTCTTGTATAGTTGCACGGGAGACCGTGAAGTCGTTGGAAGTGTCTCTGTCCAGCCATTATAGTGCTGAAATACAGTCTCCGCTGTTTGTTGCTGACAGCCAAGGATTCTGTGTCCTACATCTACTTTAGTCCTTTAACCAGGTGAGAATTTATAGAACAGGGCTAATAATAAACATACAGTCCACATAGTCACTTGGTTCAATATAAAAATGAGAAAGGGAATTCGTTTGTTTCTTCATTACACTTCCGTTTGTTTGTAATTATTGTTTGTAATTATATCCTATGATAGTTTATGTTTGACGTTTTCCGTTTTTTAACAGCAAATTACTGAAACATTGCTAAAATGTTCAGTTAGATATGGTCATTCATTTCTTTAATGTGTAAAAAAATCTTTAACTATTTAACTATTGAACTAATGTAAATCCTGTTTTGGAATTGGGGATGTAATACTTCCTTTACCTAACACTTGATCTTCTAACGAAAATCAATCATTAATTAAACAAATCCATGTTCGGAATTTCTTATCGAAAGCACATAATGTGAGTTCAGAGTTTAATATCTAGCACATATTTTTAATGGATACAGTGCCTTTTAAATGTTCATTTGAACATTAGTGACCGGTAACTGAATTACACACTTTCTCGACGCAAGAATTTGCCCAGATTTTTTTTATTACGTTTAAGTACTATACAATCAGACAGGTCTACACAAGGTCAACTCAACATGAGACGAAAATGAAATATCCGCAACTCAGAAATATGCTGAAATTCTGGTTAACATAATGCTCAGAATTATTATAACAGAATTACATCGGTCCCCGATGTGTACTATACAAAAATGCTTTACTATGGATGTCACCATTCCCTTCAAGGTGATGTATCCTGAATCAGACAATACAATTAGAGTGCAGAACTCATTGCGTGCTTAGCCAATTTTCGACACACTGGTGAGTATTCCAATGAGCTCCGCCTCTAACCAAAACCAAGTGTATACATGTCAACGTTTCACAGTTTTGGACATCGCAGTACACCTTCGAATACATTTAGGTAAAGCATGATATCGCACATTACAGTGGAGTTTCGGGCGAAATGTAGCCTACAGTAGAGGTCAGTACAATCCAGTAGAGTTTACTTTGGTGCAGTGTAGTTCAGGACTAAATATACAGGAATAAAAAATGCACGTTTTGCTTAGCCTGCTGGTCAGATGCTCTAACCATTAGGCCACATATCACCGTCGTAAACAAATAAATAGTTATGCACTACGGATTAACCAACTGTGCATATTCCGTTTGTGGGCGGCCTGAGTTTTGTAAGGGATTCATCAATTCATGCGTCTGACATGTAATTGTGTTGAAGGGATTTTTTTTAAGAATCCTGATCCACATGGTGTCAGTGTAACACAGGGAGACCTCTTCTAAGCTTTTCCGTTCTTTGGGCGGTTTAGTTGCACACTGACACAGCGTGGTACGGACATCCGAACAAGACGTGGTATGATACTCAGATTTTCTTTTACTCTTTCTGGCGTTTAATAATTTGGCTCACAATGGATCATTGCGAACGAGTGGTTTGATCAACAGAATTGTCATACGAATTTAATTAAGGACACTGTTTTTGTTTATTTAATTATGGCGCACCGGAGACAAAGACGCAGATGGGAGTACGTGTGTGTTCTGCGTTTTTTTCTACTGATGTGCTTCGTGGAGCGGGTTTCGGCACAGATAAGGTACTCGATTCCAGAGGAAATCAAAGATGGATCCGTGGTTGGAAATGTTGCTAAGGATTTGGGAATTGACGTCAGTACGTTGGTGGAGAGGCGATTTCGAATTGTTTCTGGAACTAAAGACGCTCTTTTCCAGGTTAATCATAACAATGGCGTGTTGTATGTTCATAAGAAAATCGACAGGGAGGAGCTGTGTAATGGTAATAGTGCCTGTTTGATAAATCTCAAAGTTGTTGTTGAAAACCCGTTAGAAATTCATTATGTAGGTGTCGAAATTACTGATGTGAATGACCACTCTCCTATATTTCTTGAAAAGGAGCAGCATTTGGAAATAGCGGAACACACCATGTTAGGAACGCGCTTCCAAATCCAGGCTGCGCGGGATCCAGATGCAGGCTTGAACTCAGTCCGTTTGTATAAATTAAGTCAAAATCATCATTTTGAAATTGAGATTAGAGACGATGAGGACAAAATACCTTTCTTAGTCTTGAAAAAAGCTTTGGACAGGGAAGACAAACCCAAACACAGATTAATTGTCACTGCAGTTGATGGAGGTAGTCCACAAAGATCAGGGTCTGTCAATGTGACTATTATAGTGCTTGACTCGAACGATAACCGCCCGGTGTGTAGTCAAGACACATATTCAGCGAGACTACGGGAAAATGCCACACTTGGTACATTGGTTGTAAAGGTAAATGCCACTGATCTAGATGAGGGTTCGAATGGTCTGTTGGAGTATAGTTTAGGCAGAAACATGAAGAATAAGGTATATGATATTTTTGAACTAGATAGCCTAACTGGAGAGATTCGAGTTAAAGGTGCTGTGGACTTTGAGGACACAGACGTCTACAAACTAGATGTACAAGTTTCAGACAAAGGGCAACCCCCTTTAACTGTGGAATGCAGAGCAATAATAAAGATAATTGATGTTAATGATAACCAACCAGTGATAGAGGTGACATCACTATCCAGTGTGATTTCAGAAGATTCTAAATCAGGAACTGTGATTTCTCTCATTAGTGTGGCGGATAAAGACTCTGGAATTAATGGTAAAGTGTTGTGTAGTATCTCCAATAACGTACCGTTTGATTTAAAACCCTCATACCAAGATAATATGTATTCATTAGTGACAAAACAGCGTTTAGATAGAGAGCTAGTGTCAAGCTATGACATCATAATTACAGCAACTGACTGTGGTCATCCTCCTCTGTCCGCATTCAAAACTCTTACCGTCCAGGTATCAGATGTGAATGATAACAGTCCAGAATTCTCCCAAAACCCCATTGAGCTTTACTTACTTGAAAATAACACTCCTGGTGTATTTATTTTCTCTGTAAGCGCCACTGATAAAGACTCGAATGAAAATGCTGCGATTTCATACCACATAGTAAGAGAAGCAACACAGAATCACATGGCATCTTTTCTGAATATCAATTCTGATAATGGACATATTTCTGCACTAAAAAGCTTTGACTTTGAGTCTCTGAAAACATTCCAGTTCCAAGTTGTAGCTACAGACTCTGGAACTCCGTCACTAAGCAGCAACGTAACAGTGAACATGTTCATTCTGGATCAGAACGACAACGCTCCAGTGATCTTGTATCCAGTCAGTACTAACGGTTCCGCTGAAGGTGTGGAGGAGATTCCCCGTAATGTGAACGCAGGCCATCTGGTGACTAAAGTTAGAGCCTATGACGCTGATATTGGATATAACGGCTGGTTATTATTTTCTCTTCAGGAAGTTACTGACCACAGTCTCTTTGCTTTGGACCGCTATACAGGACAGATAAGGACACTTCGGTCATTTACAGAGACAGACGAGGCTGAGCATAAACTGGTCATACTGGTGAAAGACAATGGAAACGTTTCACTCTCAGCAACAGCTACTCTGATTATCAACGCTGTGGAGCCCAAAGAGGCGTTTGCAGTTTCTGACGTTAAAAGCTCAGTAAAAGACGAGGAGGAGAACAGCGTGACATTTTATTTGATTATAACTTTGGGGTCTGTCTCAACACTTTTTATAATCAGTATAATATTTTTAATTGTAATGCAGTTCTCCAAAGACCCAGACAATTCCGCGAAGACTTTGCAAGATGTGAATTACGACGGGACACTGTGCCACAGCATCCAATACAGATCTGGAGACAAACGGTACATGTTAGTTGGGCCCAGAATGAGTATAGGTTCTACTATAGCCCCGGGAAGCAATGGCAATACTCTAGTGTTACCAGAACACGGAAGGAGAGAATCTGGAGAGGTAAGAGCTAAATATATATAGATATATAATATATTATATATATATATATATATATATATATATATATATATATATATATATATATATAT
>JACXGI010000754.1:0-51066 GCA_016801175.1 Esox masquinongy | reverse complement strand
ATTAATTCTTGTGCTAAATACAGTCTGTGTCAAAAACCGAGTAGAAAGCTATCCTACCTACATACTTATTCGGGTCGGTTTTAATTTACTTTAGCATAACTATTATTTATTCCCACTCTTTAAACTCTCCCTTCTGCATCTCCTTTTCTCAATTCTAAACTGTTTTTGCAAATCATGTATTTTCTGTCCAACCTACATGCATCACTGTTCAAGGGCAATGATTCTAAGATAATATCGTTATGGAAACCATACCGTTAGTCCACGTGGGGTCAGTACAATACAGCGAGACTGCCTGGTACTTTGGAAATTAGGCCATGCCCCTTTCTGCACTGGTTTGTTCCACACATAGTGATTTGAGCGGACATGGAAAATACTGGTTTTATGACAGTGATATAATAATGTTATTTTTTCGTCGTTGATGAATTCGACTCCTTATGGACCATTCCGAGTTGGTCTACTGATAGATTGGATTATTCGTTTTCCTTAAAAATTGTGGTTATTTTCCTGTTTCATGATGGGAGACGGAGCACAAAGGCACAGATGGGTGTACTGGTGTGTGGCTCTGTGTTTTTATCTGCTGATGTGCGTCGGAAAGAAGGTTTCAGCACAGTTACGGTACTCAATTCCAGAAGGGGTAAAAGAGGGATCAATTGTTGGAAATGTTGCTAAGGATTTGGGTCTTGATGTCAGTACTTTGGTTCACAGGCGGTTCCGTATCGTTTCTGAATCCACAGACGCTCTTTTCCAGATAAATCTGAACAATGGGGTCTTGTATGTTCGTAAGAATATCGACAGAGAGGAGCTATGTGGCGGTAACAGCGCATGCTTGTTGGACATTAAATTTATTGCTGAAACTCCACTAGAGGTCCACTACGTAGGTGTGGAAATAATAGATGTAAACGATCACTTTCCTAGTTTCCCTGAAAAATATCAATATCTAGAAATGGCAGAGAACACACTCCCAGGGACGCGATTCGAACTTCAGACAGCGCGAGATCCAGACGTCGGAATTAACTCTGTTCGTATCTATAAATTATTTCACAATGTTCATTTCGAATTGGAAGTGAAAGATAGCGGCGAAGGGGACAAAATACCATTTTTAATTTTACAGAAGCCACTGGACAGAGAGAAAAATATAAAACATAGTTTACTGATGACAGCACTGGATGGAGGGAATCCCGCGAGATCCGGCTCGTTGAATATTACCATAACAGTTCTTGACGTAAACGACAACCGTCCTGTTTGCAACCAAGATGTATATTCAGTAACACTGTTAGAAAATGCCGAAAATGGAACAATAGTCCTTAGAGTTAATGCCACAGATGCAGACGATGGGTCAAATGGAGAGGTTGAGTATTCCTTGGGTAGAACAAATAAACGCAAAATACATGATATATTTGAACTGGATCAACTTACTGGTGAAATTCGAGTTAAAGGACCCGTTGATTATGAGGACACTGATGTTTACAGGTTAAATGTACAGGCTTCTGATAAAGGACAACCTCATGCAAGTGTTGATTGTAGAGTTATTATAAAGATAGCAGATGTAAATGATAATAAACCAGAGATTGATGTGACATCCCTCTCTAACACAGTATCTGAAGATTCAAAACCCGGAACGGTAATATCATTAATTAGTGTAAAAGATAAAGACTCCGGTGTAAATGGTAAAGTAATTTCTACTATATCAGAAAATGTCCCGTTTGAGTTGAAACCGTCATATAAGGAAAACGTTTATTCAATAGTCACAAAGGGATTCTTAGACAGAGAACTAGTGTCCCATTATGAAATCAAAATAACAGCCACTGACTGTGGTCAGCCTCCTCTGTCCGCATTCAAAACTCTTACCGTCCAGATATCAGACGTGAATGATAACAGTCCAGAATTCTCCCAAAACCCCATTGAGCTTTACTTAGTTGAAAATAACACTCCTGGTGTGTTAATTTTCTCTGTAAGCGCCTCTGATAAAGACTCGAATGAAAATTCTGCGATTTCATACCACATAGTAAGAGAAGCGACACAGAATGACATGGCATCTTTTCTGAATATCAATTCTGACAATGGACATATTTATGCAGTAAAAAGCTTTGACTTTGAATCTCTGAAAACATTCCAGTTTCAAGTTGTAGCTACAGACTCTGGAACTCCGTCTCTAAGCAGCGATGTCACAGTGAACGTGTTCATTCTGGATCAGAACGACAACGCTCCAGTGATCTTGTATCCAGTCAGTACTAACGGTTCCGCTGAAGGTGTGGAGGAGATTCCCCGTAATGTGAACGCAGGCCATTTGGTGACTAAAGTGAGAGCCTATGACGTTGATATTGGATATAATGGCTGGTTATTATTTTCAATTCAGGAAGTTACTGACCACAGTCTCTTTGCATTGGACCGCTATACTGGACAGATAAGGACACTTCGGCCATTCACAGAGACAGACGAGGCTGAGCATAAACTGGTCATACTAGTAAAAGACAATGGGAACGTTTCACTCTCAGCTACAGCTACAGTGATTATCAAGGTTGTGGAGCCCAAAGAGGCGTTTGCAGCATCTGATGTTAAAAGCACAGTAAAATATGAGGAGGAAAACAGCGTTACATTTTATTTGATCATTACTTTGGGGTCAATTTCAGTGCTTCTTCTTATCAGTATCATCGTGTTAATTGTAATGCAGTGCTCCAAAGAGCCAGACGATTCTTCCAAGTCTTTACAAGATGTGAATTACGACGGGACACTGTGCCACAGCATTCAGTACAGATCCGGAGACAAACGGTACATGTTAGTTGGACCCAGAATGAGTATAGGTTCTACTATAGTCCCGGGAAGTAATGGGAATACTCTAGTGTTACCCGACCACAGGAGGGGAGAATCTGGAGAGGTAAGAACTGTTTTTAAACATTTTAACAATTTATGCAGCATCTTATAGGCCACGTAAGTATGCTGTTGATTATCTGATTTTACTTTCTGTTTCAGTCTTTAGCGTACGTAATTGTAGGCAGACTGCTGAAGTGTTCGCTGTCCACCTCAGTGGTCCTGGATTTCAAGTCCTAGTCAATCTCTTTTCGATTTTCTCATTCACTGATCATCACGGATAGTTTTTAATCTAGATAGAATATAATGAACAGTTAAAATTGGTATTCAAACCTAATACCGAACCACATGGTGTCGGTATTAGAACACTACGGGTTTTATCTTAAGCCCTGCCCCTCTTTGGGTTGTTCTATGCATACAAGTGCAGTACCGACGTATACAAGCTGGAACTGTTCGATTGGGAATATAATAATATCTTTCCTGTCGATGCTGAAAAATTGGATACAGTATGACTTACCACGATTTGATGAACTGATCGTTAGGATTGCATTTTTTAATTGAGGGCTGTTTTTTTGTTCTTTTTTTAACCATGGTAGACGGAGGACAAAGGCGCAGATGGGAGTACTGGTGGGTTGCTCTATGTTTCTCTCTGCTGCTGTGCTTCGGGGAGAAGGTTTTGGCACAGATAAGGTACTCTATTCCAGAGGAAGTAAAAGAGGGATCAGTTGTTGGAAATGTTGCAAAGGATTTGGGTCTAGACGTCAGTACTTTAGTTGAGAGACGGTTTCGTATTGTTTCTGGTTCCGAGGACACCTTTTTCCAGCTAAACCAGAACAATGGCGTTTTGTATGTTCATAAGACAATCGACAGAGAGGAGACGTGTGGTGGCAATAGCGCTTGTTTGATAAACATGAAAATAGTTGTTGAAAACCCCTTAGAAATCCATTATGTAGGTGTAGAGATAACAGACATAAATGATAATTTCCCCCGTTTCTCAGACGCCCATTTATATATAGAGGTAGCAGAAAATAAACTTCCAGGGGCTCGTTTTGAACTCCAGACTGCGCGTGATATGGACTCCGGAATAAATGCTGTACGTTTTTATAAATTGAATCAAAACCAGCACTTTGAATTGGAGCTTCGGGATAGTGGTGAAGGGGACAAAATTCCATTCTTAGTTTTACAGAAAGCTCTGGATAGGGAACAGAAGGCACAACATGAATTACTCTTAACCGCGCTAGATGGGGGCAATCCACCCAAATCAGGGACTCTGAACGTAACAGTTACAGTCCTTGACTTAAATGATAATCAGCCTGTATGTGGTCAGGAGGTCTATTCAGTGATATTAGAAGAGAATTCTGATACGGGTAGGTTTGTAGTTAGAATTAACACAACGGATGCAGATGATGGATTAAATGGAGAAATTGAATATACACTCGGCAGAAATCTGAAGCGGAGAGTATATGACATATTTCAGTTGGATAGCATTACTGGAGAAATTCGAGTAAAAGGCCAGGTAGATTATGAAGACAATGAGATTTATAGATTAAATGTGCAGGCGTCAGATAAAGGCCACCCACCACTGACAGTCGACTGTAGAGTTATTATAAAAATAGTGGATGTTAATGATAATAAACCAGCGATTGATGTTACATCATTGTCCAACATAGTGTCTGAAGATTCGAAACCAGGAACTGTAATTTCTCTTATCAGTGTGACAGACAAAGATTCAGATATTAATGGTAAAGTCATTGCTAGTATATCCGAAGACGTGCCATTTGAGCTAAAACCTTCATTTCAAGATAATGTATATTCTGTTGTCACAAAGGAGGGTTTAGACAGAGAACTCATGGCACATTATGACATCAGAATAACAGCCACTGACTGTGGTCAGCCTCCTCTGTCCACATTCAAAACTCTGAGCGTCCAGATTTCAGATGTGAACGATAACAGCCCTAAATTCTCCCAAAGCCACCTTGAGCTATACCTAGTGGAAAATAACAGTCCTGGTGCATCCATATTCTCTGTAACGGCCTCTGATAATGATTTAAATGAAAATGCTGTGATTTTATATCACATTATCAGAGAAGGAGCACAAAATGTAATGGCGTCTTTGTTGAGTATCAATTCTGAAAGTGGGGATATTTCTGCGTTAAAAAGCTTTGATTTTGAAACCCTCAACAAGTTTCAATTCCAAGTTGTAGCAACAGACTCTGGAACTCCGTCACTAAGCAGCAACGTAACAGTGAACGTGTTCATTCTGGATCAGAACGACAACGCTCCAGTGATCTTGTATCCAGTCAGCGCTAACGGTTCCGCTGAAGGTGTGGAGATTCCTCGTAATGTGAACGCAGGCCATTTAGTGACGAAAGTGAGAGCCTATGACGCTGATATTGGATATAATGGCTGGTTATTATTTTCACTGCAGGAAGTTACTGACCACAGTCTCTTTGCTTTGGACCGCTATACTGGACAGATAAGGACACTTCGGTCATTCACAGAGACAGACGAGGCTGAGCATAAACTGGTCATACTGGTAAAAGACAACGGGAACGTTTCACTCTCAGCAACAGCAACAGTGATTATCAACGCTGTGGAGCCCAAAGAGGCTTTTGCAGCATCTGATGTTAAAAGCGCAGTAAAAGACAAGGAGGAAAACAGCATCACATTTTATTTGATCATTGCTTTGGGATCAGTTTCAGCTCTTTTTCTGACCAGCATCATCGTGTTAATTGTAATGCAGTGCTCCAAAGACCCACAATATTCCTCCAAGTCTTTGCAAGATGTGAATTATGACGGGACATTGTGCCACAGCATCCAGTACAGATCTGGAGACAAACGGTACATGTTAGTTGGACCCAGAATGAGTATAGGTTCTACTATAGTCCCGGGCAGCAATGGGAATACTCTAGTGTTACCCGAACACAGGAGGAGAGAATCTGGAGAGGTAAGAAGTATGCCTTTTTGTAAGTGTATAACATTCGCATGGAGATTATTATCGGAATCATTTTGAAAATGCCGTCTGAACTATGAGGTGGGTCTTACAAGTATTTTTTTACATAGTAAAATATTCTCATTGAATTAAGTGCCTCAGGCAGGTGCAGACTGTGATATCTATTAATGCAAACCGTCTAAGTGATCCTACATTGTCCCATTTATAATTTGTACTTAAAACAAAATCTTCGTTTGCAATCTAGAACTTGTCAGATGGAAGCATATTTTAGATGGATTATCTTGTGACTGCTGTTCGTGATTAACTTGTTGTTGACGTGTGCTAGAAGTATGGTTTAGTATAAGTTGTTGCAGTTGTGCTCATGGTGTCGCTGCTCTACAGTGCTAGAAACATGTCTTTTGTTTAAATCCCTCTCTATCTTTGTCACACTCATTAACAAGTATATGGGTTGAGTAAAACGGGCACCGGCGTATTGGAAGAGAGAAAACCGTTCTCGTCTGAATGTATTTCGTTGAAAACCTTGCCGTCTTGACATTTCTAAATAAAGCGGACTTCAAGTGATGCTGACAAAATAACAGGACTTTTCAAAATGGTAGACAGAAGGAGAAGAATGGCACCTCTCGAAGCGATATTGTGGTTTGTCTTTTTGCTGTGCTTTTGCGGTGGAGCTTTTTGTGAAATGCGTTATTCCATCGCTGAGGAATCGAAGGAAGGTACTTATGTAGGAGACATAGCAAAGGATTTGGGGTTCAACGTGGGTAAACTTGCGGAGCGAAGGTTTCGGATTGTATCTGGCAATAATGAACATATTTTCCAGATCAACCAAGACAATGGCGTGCTGTATGTGAACAGAAACATCGACAGGGAGGAGCTGTGCGAGAAAAGCGCTGTGTGCTTGATCAACCTAAAAACCATAGCTGAAAATCCTTTGGAAATACATTATGTTGAGGTAGAAATCACAGATATTAATGACCATTCTCCTAATTTCCCAGATGAGGTAAAATATTTGGAAATATCTGAGAGCGTTATGCTCCAGGGTAAGCGCTTTCCTCTGGACGCTGCACGTGACCCCGATGTTGGAGCTAATAGTCTTCGTAGGTACACTCTCAGTCCAAACGAGCACTTTGAGTTAGATGTTAAAAATCGAGGTGATGATAAAATTCCTTTTCTAATATTAAAAAAAACGCTAGACAGAGAGCAGAAGCCTGAGATAGTGTTAAATTTAAATGCATTTGATGGAGGTAAGCCAGTTAGATCTGGTACAGTCAATATTACAATAACTGTGATTGATGTAAATGACAACACACCAATATTTGACCGACAGATGTATACAGTAACTTTAGAGGAAAATTCTCCTTTAGGCACTTCAGTTTTACGGCTGCACGCGTCTGATTTAGATGATGGCGCAAATGGAGATATTACCTATACATTTGACAACAGCCTTAAAAGCAAAGCTTTTGATTTATTCGAGATAGATTCTTCTACAGGTGAAATAACGGTAAAAGGATTAGTAGACTTTGAGGAGCAGAGCGTGTATGAAATTGATGTGCAGGCCTCAGACAAAGGCTCAGTAACTTTGTCTGGTCACTGCAGTGTAGTAATCAACCTGAAAGATGTAAATGACAACGCACCAAACATGGACATTACCTCTCTGTCAAGTCAAGTACCAGAGGACGCTCGACCTGGGACAGCTGTAGCTTTAATAAGCGTGTCTGACATGGACTCTGGTGAAAATGGTTTAGTTTTATGTACAATCTCAGACAACACCCCTTTCGAGTTAAAATCCTCCTTTAAAAAAAATATGTATTCTTTGAACACTAAAAGTAGATTGGATAGAGAGTCCGAGCACGTTTACTCAGTGACTATAACTGCTACGGATAAAGGAGACCCATCACTGTCCTCCTATAAAACCATCACGGTCCATATCTCAGACGTTAACGATAACAGCCCAGAGTTCTCACAGAGTCCTTACACTTTTTATATCCCAGAAAACAATGCTCCAGGCGCGTATGTGTTTTCCATTAGTGCATCAGATCAAGACCAGGATGAAAACGCGCATGTGTCTTACAATATTTGGAAAGGCGATGGAGTCACTGCTGTTGTTTCCTATCTAAATATAAATTCTGATGATGGTAGCATTTATGCGCTAAAAAGCTTTGACTTCGAAGCGTTAAAAACGTTTAATTTCCAAGTTCTAGCTACAGACTCTGGAACTCCGTCATTATGCAGCAACGTAACAGTGAACGTGTTCATTCTGGATCAGAACGACAACGCTCCAGTAATCTTGTATCCAGTCAGGACTAACGGTTCCGCTGAAGGTGTGGAGGAGATTCCTCGTAATGTGAACGCAGGCCATTTGGTGACTAAAGTGAGAGCCTATGACGCTGATATTGGATATAATGGCTGGCTATTATTTTCATTACAGGAAGTTACTGACCAAAGTCTCTTTGCTTTGGACCGCTATATAGGACAAATAAGGACACTTCGGTCATTCACAGAGACAGACGAGGCTGAGCATAAACTTGTCATTCTGGTAAAAGACAATGGAAACGTTTCACTCTCGGCAACAGCTACTGTGATTATCAACGCTGTGGAGCCCAAAGAGGCTTTTGCGGCTTCTGATGTTAAAAGCCCAGTAAAAGACGACGAGGAGAACAGCATCACATTTTATCTGATTATTACTTTGGGGACAGTTTCCACTCTTTTTCTCGTCAGTATCATCGTGTTGATTGTAATCCAGAGCTCAAAAGCTCCAGGCGTTTCTTCAAACTCTTTACAAGATGTGAATTACGACGGGACACTGTGCCACAGCATCCAGTACAGATCTGGAGACAAACGGTACATGTTAGTTGGGCCTAGAATGAGTATAGGTTCTACTATAGTCCCTGGCAGTAATGGAAATACTCTAGTGCAACCCGAACAGAAAAGGAGAGAATCTGGAGAGGTAAGAAGATGTATAAGTTACATGCTGCATACAGCCTGTGGTTTTTAAACTATGTAAACTCTTTTTTGTTTCTTTTAGTTCTGTTGTCTATCGGAGCTCGGAGGCAATTGCCTTGAATTGAGTATTTAAATGTCATTTCAAAACCACATATTTGCTTCAGAATTTGATATGCAGGAAGTATATCTTGAATTTGTCGAGTTGGAGCTCTGAGTTCTATTGACACATTTTATCGAGCTACGAGTTTTTGTGACTTTATGTACTTGTGCTAGGTCGCTGACAGAGTTGAAACGTTCTGATTTATTGTGACTGTGCAGGAGGAAAATACAATGAATTAAACTAGGCGCTTTATTGTATCTTATCATAAATCCATCCGTTGTTTGAAGATTATATTAGTCTAACGCACAAAAAGTCAACACAGTTTAAGTGTATAATTGTTCGTCTGTTTTATGAGAATATGTAAGTGGTCACAGTGTCCTGTACACAACCATGTAATGTGTGATAGAATCGCATGGTGTCAGTAGTTAATCAGAATAACGCTCTTGAAGTCTTTCATTGCGTCATGTTTGAGTCCTCCCCCGTGGTTGGTATGTCATTTCTTTGCTAGCAGACAACAGTTGTGAGCTGCGAGAAAATAATTTGAACGCTACCAAAAATCTTTTTTGTTTAGATTAACAAGCAGTTTGGTTCTTTTGGGAACATAATAGTTAAGGTGTCATTGATGAAAGAGGCATAGGTTGCCGTGTTTTGGATTATTGTTGGAATAAATATCTGAAACATGGAACAAAGAGGAGACGAGGCATGGAAGCGACGGACGCGTTGGATCATGGTTGCTTTGGTTCTCTTTTGGAGCACGGCTTCAGCTCAGATAAGATACTCCACTTTTGAAGAGCTCAAGGAAGGATCTTTTGTGGGGAATATAGCTAAGGATTTGGGAATAGATATGAATAAATTGAAGGAAAGGGGATTTCGAATCGTGTCTGGCTCGAACGAGCCCCTTTTCCGGGTAAATCAGAATGACGGCATATTGTATGTAAACCACAAAATAGATAGAGAGGAGGTGTGCGACCGGAGCAGCGTGTGTTTGATCAACCTGAAAACCGTTATAGAGAATCCGCTAGAGATCCATTATGTCACGGTGGAGGTGTTAGATGTTAACGACCATTCGCCCAGCTTTGCGGAAAAAGAAAAACGTTTTGAAATATCGGAGTCTGTTTTACCAGGGGCGCGATTTCAGCTTCAACCAGCGAGCGACCCAGATGGTGGCATATACTCTGTCCAACAATATAAACTCAGTCACAACGATCATTTCCGTTTAGAAGTAAAAGACCGCGGAAAAGACGGGAAAATACCTATTCTAAATCTACAAAAACCATTAGACAGAGAAGCTACACAAAGTCATTCGTTACTACTCACAGCCATTGATGGAGGAAAACCTCCCAGGTCTGGAACCATAGAAATAGCGGTGTGTGTGTTAGATGTAAATGATAATATGCCTTTTTTCGCAAACGACTCATACTCGGTGACTATAAATGAAAATACTCCTATTGGCACAACCGTTGTACAGGTTAAAGCTACGGATGTAGACGAGGGTTCAAACGGTGAAGTCGTTTATTCGTTTGGTAGTAACGTGAATAGTAAGGTGCGTAACATTTTTGCTGTAGATACCAATTCAGGTGAGATAACTGTCAAAGAACATATCGACTTTGAAATTGAAGACAGTTATGAGATTGATATACAGGCATCCGATAAAGGATCTGCTCCTTTAACAGCAGATAAAAGCGTAACAGTAAAGGTAGTTGACCTGAATGACAATGCACCTGAGATAGAGGTGACATCCTTTTCTAACGCAGTCCCAGAAAATTGTAGACCAGGAACCACTGTAGCACTGATTAGTGTTAATGATTTAGACTCCGGTCTAAATGGGAAAGTTATCTGCACTCTAAGCGACCACGTCCCATTCACGTTAACGCCGTCTTTACAGGATAACATGTACTCTGTAGTCACCAAGTCACCACTTGATAGAGAAAAACAATCTCAATATGATCTAACAATAGTAGCCAAAGACGCAGGTCAGCCTTCCTTGTCATCTGTTAAGACTATAAGGGTTGTTGTGTCAGATGTAAATGATAACAGTCCTGAGTTTTCACTGAGCCCCTATACTTTCTATGTTACTGAGAATAACCACCCAGGTGCCTCAGTATTTTCAGTGAGTGCGTCAGATCGTGACATAAATGAAAACGCAGTTATTTCATATCATATTCTGAGAGAAGGTGGTGACAGGAACATATTGGAATCTTTTCTCAACATAAATCCTGAAAATGGAAACATTTTTGCTCTAAAAAGCTTCGACTTTGAAACTTTAAAAACATTCTCATTCCACGTTGTAGCAACAGATTCTGGAACTCCGTCACTAAGTAACAATGTTACAGTGAACGTGTTCATTCTGGATCAGAACGACAACGCTCCAGTGATCTTGTATCCAGTCAGTACTAACCGTTCTGCTGAAGGTGTGGAGGAGATTCCCCGTAATGTGAACGCAGGCCATTTGGTGACTAAAGTGAGAGCCTATGACGCCGATATTGGATATAACGGTTGGTTATTATTTTCATTACAGGAAGTTACTGACCACAGTCTCTTTGCTTTGGACCGCTATACAGGACAGATAAGGACACTTCGGTCCTTCACAGAGACAGACGAGGCTGAGCATAAACTGGTCATACTGGTAAAAGACAATGGCAACGTTTCACTCTCGGCAACAGCTACTGTGATTATCAACGCTGTGGAGCCCAAAGAGGCTTTTGCGGCTTCTGATGTTAAAAGCGCAGTAAAAGACGAGGAGGAAAACGGTGTTACCCTGTATTTGATCATTACTTTGGGGTCAGTTTCAGCACTTTTTCTGGTCAGTATCATCGTGTTGATTGTAATGCAGTGCTCCAAAGACCCAGACTATACCTCCAAGTCTCTACAGGATGTGAATTATGATGGGACACTGTGCCACAGCATTCAATACAGATCCGGAGACAAACGGTACATGTTAGTTGGACCCAGAATGAGTATAGGATCTAGTATAGTCCCGGCCAGCAATGGGAATACTTTAGTGTTACCCGAACACAGTAGATCTTCGGGAGAGGTAAGAAGTTTCAATTTTTCTCCTTTTTCACAATTCTTAACATTTCCATGGGGATTGAGAGAGTGTATGCATTTCGAAAACTGTGTAGAATGGTCATATCGTGTTTGTTTGGCTTTCCGGCTGTTTTCAGTTAAAGGTCGATTCCTATGCTCCTTTGGATGGCTTAGTTGCTTCTACGATCCACACTCGTGGCAGTGGGCTCACCCAAAATTCCGGAAATGTGTTTCAAAACGTCTGCACAAGAAATCTTTACAAGCATCTCATGTCTTTGTGGGCTGTACACACATCATTATTAAATCTCCTGGCAAGTTCAAGCGTTACAAGCATAGATGTTTATTTTATCTAAAACTGTATAAGTTGAACTGTCCAAAACAAGGAATATCCAAGAAGTACACAGTTCGGACATTTCAAATTATACACGTGTGTGCTGGCAATTTTTTAATATATAGCCTACTGCTTTTTACAGAGCCTTCAGAAAGTATTCAAACTCCTTCACTTTCTCAATTTTTGTTTGTGTTATAGACTTGGTTTTCTAATTTATATATATTTTGCGATCAATCTACACAGAGTACTCCATAATGAAAAAACAAAAACACATTTTTAGAAAATCGTGCCCATTTATTGGAGAAAAAAATGTAACGTACATACCTATTAAGAACATATATTCAGTACTTTGTAGAAGCAGGTTTGGCCGCAATCACAGTTTCGAGACTTCTTGGTTATGCCTCTCATATTTGCACACCGGAAATTCGGGCATTTTCTCCCATTCTTCCTTGTAAATTCTCTCAGGTTCTGTGAGATTGAATGGGGAGCCTTAGTGTGCTGCGATCTTCAGGTATGCCTATAGATGTTCAATAATGTTCAAGTCCAGGCTTTGGCTGTGCCACTTAAGTATGTTCCCAGGTTTGTCCCCGAGCCACTCCAGCTTTGTCATTACTGTCTGCTTCGGTCGTTGTTCTTCTTAAAGATGTATCTTTGCCCTAGTCTGAGGTACCTCTGTTTTTTGCTACGTTGTTCCTTCCATCTGTTCCGTTACCATGATCTGGTCGCTGTCCACCACTGTAGTGCTGGAAAACCGTCAAACTTGTGTATTCTTTGAACGTATAAAGGCTTGTCAAAAGGAGAGTATATATCAACTGCAAATGTTTGAAAATATAATATTTCATCTTTTTTATTTCCTGGAGGCAAAGTTGTTAAATACCATATGCTAGTTGTTACTATATGGTCGCAAAAAGACTAATCGTAAACTGTTTGGCTTGAACCCTTGATGCTGATTGGCTAAAAACCATGGTTACGACAAAAATATTTTTAACACTTCTAATTACATTAGTTAGCAGTTTATCACAGCCACTTCTAATTACATTAGTTAGCAGTTTATCACAGCGGTTAAGACAATTCTAAGATTTCTAGTACGTATACTAAACAGCCCTTAGATCTTTGTAAATCCTCCATTTACCACTTACTGCTTAACTGTACAAAAGGGTTTGTGAATTGTGTACTGGTATATTGTCTGGTGAACACCATTTATACACTCAGAAGATTGTGCAATCTGAGGTAGAATCGCATGGTGTCAGGACCAGTCTATAATAACGCTTCTGGCAGACTTCCTCTAGTCCTACTTTTGAGTCCGGTCCCTTTTGAGTCCGCTTTAGTCTTACTGATTCAGTAGAATATTCCGTTGCTAGAGGAATACAGTCGCGCAGCTTCGTGGAAAGAATAAGATCGAATACTGTCATTTTAAAACATTATTGGATGTTGGACACTGATCATGAAATTGAATATAATTGATAGACAACTGTCACAAATGGTTGTATAGAGGAAATCATTTGGATTATTTCTACTTGTCTAGAAAACATGGAACAAAGGGGATGCAAGACATGGCGAAGGCGACGACAATGGGTCGTCTTTGTGGTTGTTTTAATAATTTTTTGGAGCGGAACATCTGCACAGATAAGATACTCCATTTCTGAAGAGATTAAAGAAGGAACGGTCGTGGGAAATATAGCTAAGGATTTGGGAATAGATTTTAGTATTTTAAAGGATAGGGGATTTCGAATTGTGCCTGGCTCGACGGAGACCCTTTTCCAGCTAAACCAGGATGACGGCGTCTTATACGTAAAACATAAAATAGACAGAGAAGAGGTGTGTGAACGAAGCATTGCGTGTTTGATCAACCTGAAAACAGTTCTGGAGAACCCGCTGGAGATTCATTATGTCACCGTGGAGGTGTTAGATGTTAACGACCATTCACCCAGCTTTCCCGAGAAAGAGAAACGATTAGAGATTTCAGAATCCGCTTTACCAGGAGCAAAATTTCAACTTCAAGCAGCGCGTGATGCTGACAGTGGAGTGTATTCCGTTCAGCAATATAAACTGAGTCATAATGAGCATTTCCGTTTAGAGGTTAAAGACCGAGGTGAAGACCGCAAAACCCCAAGCCTTATTTTACAGAAAACACTAGATCGAGAAGCTGTAAAAAGTCACAGATTATTACTGACAGCCGTCGACGGAGGGAAACCTCCTAAATCTGGAGACATGAAAATAACTATAGATGTATCAGATGTCAATGACAATCCTCCTGTCTTTACTAAAGATGCGTACTCTGTGTTATTGAATGAAAATGCTCCTTTAGGAACAACTGTGTTGCAGGTAAATGCCACTGATTTGGACGAAGGTTCTAATGGTGAAGTTGAATATTCTTTTGGTAATGATGTAGACAGGAAGGCACTGGAATGCCTTGATTTAGACCCAATTACTGGCGAAATAATTGTAACAGGCCGTATTGATTTCGAAGAAAAAAACAAATACGAGCTCGATATACAAGTATCAGACAAAGGCGCGGCTACTTTGACTTCAGACAAAACAGTGATTATTAATATTGTTGACGTCAACGATAATGCACCTGAGATTGAAGTGACATCTTTCTCTAACTCAATCCCAGAGGATTCTAGACCTGGTACCATTGTGGCACTAATCAGTATTAATGATTTGGACTCTGGTCTCAATGGGAAAGTTCTCTGCTCTATACTTGAAGTCATCCCTTTCACGTTAACGCCATCTTTACAAGATAACATGTACTCTGTAGTCACCAAGTCGCCACTGGACAGAGAGAAACAATCTGAATATGATATAACTATAGTAGCCAAAGACGCAGGTCAGCCTTCCTTGTCATCTGTAAAGACTATAAGGGTTGTTGTGTCAGATGTGAACGATAACAGTCCTGAGTTTTCACTGAGTCCCTATACTTTCTATGTTACTGAGAATAACGACCCAGGCGCCTCTGTGTTTTACGTGAGTGCCTCAGATTATGATATTAATGAAAACGCACTAATTTCATATCATATTCAGAGAGGTGGTGGCAACGACAACCAATGGGCATCTTTTCTAAACATAAATTCAGAAAATGGAAATATTCTAGCGCTAAAAACCTTTGACTTTGAAGCTTTGAAGACTTTCCAATTCGAAGTTATAGCTACAGACTCTGGAACTCCGTCACTAAGCAGCAACGTCACAGTGAACGTGTTCATTCTGGATCAGAACGACAACGCTCCAGTGATCTTATATCCACTCAGTACTAACGGTTCCGCTGAAGATGTGGAGGAGATTCCCCGTAATGTGAACGCAGGCCATCTGGTGACTAAAGTTAGAGCCTATGACGCTGATATTGGATATAACGGTTGGTTATTATTTTCACTGCAGGAAGTCAATGACCACAGTCTCTTTGCTTTGGACCGCTATACAGGACAGATAAGGACACTTCGGTCATTCACAGAGACAGACGAGGCTGAGCATAAACTGGTCATACTGGTAAAAGACAATGGAAACGTTTCACTCTCAGCGACAGCTACTGTGATTATCAAAGCTGTGGAGCCCAAAGATGCGTTTGCAGCTTCTGATGTTAAAAGCGCAGTAAATGACGAGGAGGAAAACAGCAGTACATTTTATTTGATCATTACTTTGGGATCAGTTTCAGCGCTTTTTCTCATCAGTATCATTGTGTTGATTGCAATGCAGTGTTCCAAAGACCCAGACTATTCTTCCAAGTCTTTACAAGATGTGAATTATGACGGGACACTGTGCCACAGCATTCAGTACAGATCCGGAGACAAACGCTACATGTTAGTTGGACCAAGAATGAGTATAGGTTCTACTATAGTCCCAGGCAGCAATGGGAATACTCTAGTATTACCCGATCACAGGAGGAGAGAATCTGGAGAGGTAAGAAAATTAATACGTTACATGTCCCATACATCCTATGCTTTTCTTAAACTATGCAAACTATTGTTCTGAGTGTGTTTGTTTCAGTTATTTTGCCTACAAGAGATTGGAGGTAATTGCCTTGAATTGTTTTGAGTATTTATTCAATTTAATTTAAATACCACACATTTGCTTCAGATTTTGATGTGTATTTTGACTAACTACATTTACGTAACACACACGAGTAAATACCAATATTTAAGTTGGTAATTTCAGGTCACATTAGTAAACAGAACAAACAATGTTAAAAAGGCTACACAAAACAAGAATAACGATATTAATTGGAAACATTTTGATTTCATTTACTTGGCGCAATACCTGGTGCGGCCATATGAATAACTAAATCGCACGATAACATTAAAAGATGCAAGAATATCATTCATCATCAATGTTCAAAATTATATTACATAATATAAAGTTGTTATAAAGTTATAAAGTTGCATTGTAGCATAGCATTAAAATGTCACCTAGCCGTGTCAAAATAATGTTACATTTAAGACCTTGCATTTCATCCCTGCTCTTCTATGCGAGAAAATCCCATGAAGCACCCACAATGGAAGGACGCTTGAGTCTTGTCCGTAAAAAACAACATGTCAAATAACACAATTCCACATATCAAATAAGCTTTTCATTTCACTTGTCAAAAAATATTATAGAATGTTGCATGTTCGAAATGTTCGTGGCACGCCGCAAGCGAAATGCCACTACTGCGTTCAATGGCACTGACGAAACTGTAAAAATGGTCTGCAAAAAAGCAAGCATAAACTCTAGACAGATTTGTTTTTGGTACTGTGCAAGCCATTATCTGTTAAACCAAATGGGAAAACGTCTTTCAGCATTTAAAATGAGAGAGGCACCGCTGAAATTGGAGCCTGCATCTTGTGGCCGTACTGGAGCACCAATTCAGAAAAATAAGTATGAGTTAGTCCATGTAATTCTTTTGAATTTAGTAAGAATACATTGAAATTATAGCTCTACCATTAACATTCAGCCAATGTAGAAATGCTTGCACTGGAGTAGGATCAGATGGCAACCCTATTTAGCAATAGTGAGAGTTTATTTAGTATGTTATTCAAGCAGCGGTGAGAGAAGTGCATTGCTTTTCTGCATATTTTAACGGGAAAAAGATATTCATTTTATAATGTTGCCGTGATGAAAAAAAGCTGCTCTTGAAATATCTTTAATATGTTAGTCAAAAGAGAGATCAGCGTCCATAGTCACACACAGGGACGTCGCTAGCCCTATTTTAGGGGGGCTTACCTTATATTTTTGCAGATACTTATTTAATATTTATGTACAAATAATTGTAAACGGTATAAGTACAACTTTTACAAATGGTTTGCAAATAGTTGGACTTCATAAACTGTTAACCACATTTTGGTTGGCAATAAATTTGGTGGCGATATGTGTGAGAGAGTTTGACATCAGTTTTTGAGAATAGTTGTTCTGAAAGGGGGTTGGCCCTTTGAATTGTGTAGTCATCGACTTTTGATCCCCTTTCATCAGTTCCACATTTTTTCAACATTATTTTGGGTGGTTCTTTATCCTGAAATAAGTCTATGGGCAAATACAAAATTAAAATCCATGGTTTTGTTTTCTTTTTACAACCACTTACAGTTGTGCTCATAAGTTTGCATACCCTTGCAGAAATTGTGAAATTTTGGCACTGATTTTGAAAAACAAAATGCTCATATGCCCTGTTTATATCCATTAATTTTAGCTAGCAGTGATTAAGGTAATGGCTGTACCATCACAAGTTTATAGTTAATCTTGGCCCTAAGTTACTTTCAAAGTTCTGAACGATCTAACAAGTTTTAAAAAAAGAATTTCTACTTTCATAATGCTTTCACTACAGTTGCTGTCCACGGCAGTAGTCCTGCAACGATTATATAATTGCAATTACTGTACCTCTTCGACTTGCGAAGGTGAGTCAAAAATGTCATGTAATAGGGCGACTATAGTCAATGTAATTTGTTAAGCCAATCCACGTCTATCTTAACTTTCCTAATCGACACAACCATTTTATTTATCTCTTCTCAATAAAGTATTGTGTGAAGACATGCATCGTTCAGTAGTATTTGAATGGTACGGATATCAGGCCAAAATGATCATGCAATTTTAAATAAAGGCGTTTGGTGTCAGTATCTAACCAGAATAACGCTCCTTATAGATAGGCTCTCGTCATACTTTCGAGTCATCCCTTTGCTGGTTTGCTAGCGTGTATTCAGTTGCTCGAGGAAAACAGTCGACAGCTTTGTTTCGGAAATAAGAGCTACAATTGACATTCTTAACTACTTATTGAATAATGGTAAGATAATTGTTTACAGTTTTCTATCAATTATCATTAAGGAATAGAGAAAGTGTTTTGAACTGTTGTTATTTATAATCAAATTATGGAACAAAGAAGATGCGCGGCTTGGCGAGAGCAACGGAAGTGGGTGGTCTTCATGGCTGTTTTGTTTTTCCTTTGGAGCGAAGCCTCTGCACAGATAAGATATTCCATCTCTGAAGAGCAGAAAGAGGAAACCGTTGTGGGGAATATAGCTAAGGATTTGGGAATAGATTTGAGCACCTTGAAGGATAGGGGATTTCGAATCGTATCTGGTTCGACCGAGCCCCTTTTCCAGGTAAACCAGAACGACGGTATCTTGTATGTAAGTCACAAAATAGACAGAGAGGAGGTGTGTGAACGGAGCAACGTGTGTTTGATCAATCTCAAAACCGTTCTGGAGAACCCGTTGGAGATACATTATGTCACCGTGGAGGTGTTAGATGTTAACGACCATTCACCCAGCTTTCCCGAGAAAGAGAAACGGTTAGAGATTTCAGAGTCTGCGTTACCAGGGGCGCGATTTCAGCTGCAAGCTGCACGCGACCCAGACGGTGGGGTGTATTCGGTTCAGCAGTATAAACTGAGCCACAATGATCATTTCCGTTTAGAGGTTATGGACCGTGATGAGGATGGTAAAATTCCCATTCTAAATCTCCAGAAACCGCTAGATAAAGAAGCTACGAGAACCCATAGATTACTGTTAACAGCTACTGATGGAGGTAAACCTCCTAGATCTGGTACCATCAACATAATTGTAAACGTTTTAGATGTTAATGATAATATGCCCGTTTTCACTAAAGAATCATACACTGTTTTACTGAATGAAAATTCCCCAATTGGCACAACAGTTGTACAGGTTAACGCAACAGATCTTGACGACGGTTTGAACGGTGAAGTTATTTACTCCTTTGGTAATAATGTGAATAGTAAGTTACGCAAGCTTTTTGATGTAGACACCAATACTGGCGAAATAATTGTTAAGGGGCTGATTGATTTTGAGGTAAAAGATCGCTATGAAATAGATATACAGGCATCTGACCGGGGAGCCGTTCCTCTGACAACTGACAAAAGCGTAAAAATAAAAATAATTGACCTCAACGACAACCCACCTGAGATAGAAATAACGTCGTTTTCTAACGCAGTCACAGAAGATTCAAGACTCGGTACCACCGTGGCGTTAATTAGTTTTAATGATTTGGATTCTGGACTCAATGGGAAAGTTATCTGCTCCGTATTGGAAGACGTCCCATTCACATTAATGCCGTCGTTACAGGATAACATGTACTCTGTTGTCACCAAGTCACCACTGGACAGAGAGAAACAATCTGAATATGATATAACAATAGTAGCTAAAGACGCAGGTCAGCCTTCCTTGTCATCTGTAAAGACTATAAGGGTTGTTGTGTCAGATGTGAACGATAACAGTCCTGAGTTTTCACTGAGTCCCTATACTTTCTATGTTACTGAGAATAACGACCCAGGCGCCTCTGTGTTTTACGTGAGTGCCTCAGATCATGATATCAATGAAAACGCACTAATTTCATATCATATTCTGAGAGGTGGTGGCAACGACAACCAATGGGCATCTTTTCTAAACATAAATTCAGAAAATGGAAACATTCTAGCGCTAAAAACCTTCGACTTTGAAACTTTGAAAACTTTCCAATTCCAAGTTGTAGCTACAGACTCTGGAACTCCGTCACTAAGCAGCAACGTCACAGTGAACGTGTTCATTCTGGATCAGAACGACAACGCTCCAGTGATCTTGTATCCAGTCAGTACTAACGGTTCTGCTGAAGGTGTGGAGGAGATTCCCCGTAATGTGAACGCAGGCCATTTGGTGACGAAAGTGAGAGCCTATGACGCTGATATTGGATACAACGGTTGGTTATTATTTTCACTTCAGGAAGTTACTGACCACAGTCTCTTTGCTTTGGACCGCTATACAGGACAGATAAGGACACTTCGGTCATTCACAGAGACAGACGAGTCTGAGCATAAACTGGTCATACTGGTAAAAGACAACGGGAACGTTTCACTCTCAGCAACAGCAACAGTGATTATCAACGCTGTGGAGCCCAAAGAGGCTTTTGCAGCATCTGATGTTAAAAGCGCAGTAAAAGACGAGGAGGAAAACAGCATCACATTTTATTTGATCATTGCTTTGGGATCAGTTTCAGCTCTTTTTCTGATCAGCATCATCGTGTTAATTGTAATGCAGTGTTCCAAAGACCCAGACTATTCCTCCAAGTCATTACAAGATGTAAATTACGACGGGACACTTTGCCACAGCATTCAGTACAGATCCGGAGACAAACGGTACATGTTAGTTGGACCCAGAATGAGTATAGGTTCTACTATAGTCCCGGGTAGCAATGGGAATACTCTAGTGCTACCCGAACACAGGAGATCTTCCGGAGAGGTAAGAAGTTGAAACGACCTTGTATTTCCAAATTCTGCAATTGACCATGTACATAATGAGTGTATGGAGTGTTAAAATGACACAACCACATTTCATTGAATAAAGGGGTATTAATGACCTATTTACTTGTTTTGTTGACAGCCATATTTTCCAGCTTCGCTTATATAACTCAGGACATGTCGCTGTCCTCCGCAGTGGTGCTGAAACAGAGTTTAGTTGGACTTGGGTTATTTAACTTTTGTTGTTTGGAAAGTGAGTATATTTAAATGCTTGTGAAGTTGATGTTGTTTTCGCCTTGGTGGCACATTTACATACTTGATGACCTTAACATGGGTACAAGATATCTGAAGGCTCATACTGGTTTGTGAAGTCTATCCGACCGTTACAGCTTTGTCAGTAAAACTGTCTAGAATTGCTTTCCCACATACCATTAGTAAACATAAACAGCAGTGCAATGTGGCGTTGAATCGCATGGTGTCAGCAACAAACTAGAATAACGCTCCTGTTAGAAATATTGTAGTCATCCTTTGGAGATCGCCCCCTAGCTGTTATTTATTCAGTCGCTGAAAGAATACAGTCGTTCAGCTTCGTGCACAGAATATGATATAAAATTGACGTTCTTAAAACAATATTGGACATTTAGCATTCATCATGAAGTTGATTATACTTGATAGACATCTGATACCAGTAGAGGAATAGTAGAAGAGCTGTGGATTATTGCTTTGTCTTTAAACATGGAACAAAGAGGATGCGGGGCATGGCGGGAGCGACGGCAGTGGGTCGTCTTGGTGGTGGATTTATTTCTCTTTTGGAATGGAACTTCTGCACAGATAAGATACACAATTTCCGAAGAACTTAAGGAAGAAACTGTCGTAGGGAATATAGCGAAGGATTTGGGAATAGATATGAGCACCTTGAAGAATAGGGGATTTCGAATTGTTTCTGGCTCGACTGAGCCCCTTTTCCAGGTAAACCAGAATGACGGCGCCTTGTATGTGAACAGCAAAATAGATCGAGAGGAGGTGTGTGAGCGGAGCAACGTGTGTTTGATCAATCTCAAAACCGTTCTGGAGAACCCGTTGGAGATCCATTATGTCACCGTGGAGGTGTTAGATGTTAACGACCATTCACCCAGCTTTCCCGAGAAAGAGAAACGGTTGGAGATTTCAGAGTCTGCAGTACCAGGGGCTCGATTTCAGTTGAATGCTGCGCGTGATAGAGATGGAGGCATTCATTCTATTCAGCAGTATAAACTGAGCACAAATGATAATTTTCGTTTGGAAGTAAAAGATCGAGGTGAGGACCGCAAAACCCCTACTTTGATTTTGCAGAAGTCATTAGACAGAGAGACTGTAAGGAGTCATACACTACTGCTTACCGCAATTGATGGAGGAAAACCTCCGAGATCTGGAGACATGAGAATAACTGTAGATGTATTAGATGTAAACGACAACACCCCTATTTTTAGTAAGGACGTATATTCGGTACTGCTAAATGAAAATGCCCCTTTTGGCACGACAGTAATACAGATTAACGCTACGGATTTGGACGAAGGTTTAAATGGTGAAGTGATGTATTCTTTCGCAAACGACGTGGGTGGTATGGTACGGAAACGTTTTAAATTAGACGCAATAACCGGGGAAATAACAGTGACAGGTGTTGTTAATTTTGAGGAAAGTCACAGCTTCGAAATTGATGTACAGGCATCAGACAAAGGGACAGCTCCTTTGACAACAGACAAAACAATTATTATAAATATCGTTGATGTTAATGACAATGCACCTGAGATAGAGATAACATCATTCTCCAATGCCATCCCCGAGGACTCCAGACTCGGAACCACTGTAGCTTTAATCAGTGTTAATGATTTGGACTCAGGTGTCAATGGTAAGGTTGTATGCTCTATAAGTGAAGACGTCCCTTATAAACTGATTAGATCTTTACAGGATGACATGTACTCTGTAGTCACTAGGTTCCCGCTGGACAGAGAGAAACAATCTGAATATGATCTAACTATAGTAGCCAAAGACGCAGGTCAGCCTTCCTTGTCATCTGTAAAGACTATCAGGGTTGTTGTGTCAGATGTGAATGATAACAGTCCTGAGTTTTCACTGAACCCCTATACTTTCTATGTTACTGAGAATAATGACCCAGGCGCCTTAGTATTTTCCGTGAGTGCCTCAGATCTTGACATGAATGAAAACGCACTAATTTCATATCATATTCTGAGAGATGTTGGCAACGAGAACAAATGGGCATCTTTTCTGAACATAAATTCGGAAAACGGAAACATTCTGGCGCTGAAAAGCTTTGACTTTGAAACATTAAAAACATTCACATTCCAAGTTGTAGCTACAGACTCTGGAACTCCGTCACTAAGGAGCAACGTCACAGTGAACGTGTTCATTCTGGATCAGAACGACAACGCTCCAGTGATCTTGTATCCAGTCAGTACTAACGGTTCCGCTGAAGGTGTGGAGGAGATTCCCCGTAATGTGAACGCAGGCCATCTGGTGACTAAAGTTAGAGCCTATGACGCTGATATAGGATATAACGGCTGGTTATTATTTTCACTGCAGGAAGTCACTGACCAAAGTCTCTTTGCTTTGGACCGCTATACAGGACAGATAAGGACACTTAGGTCATTTACAGAGACAGACGAGGCTGAGCATAAACTGGTCATACTGGTAAAAGACAATGGAAACGTTTCACTCTCAGCAACAGCTACTGTAATAATCAACACCATAGAGCCCAAAGATGCGTTTGCAGCTTCTGATGTTAAAAGCGTAGTAAAAGACGAGGAGGAGAACAGCATTACATTTTATTTGATAATTTCCTTGGGTTCAGTTTCAGTGCTTTTTCTCATCAGTATTATCGTGTTGATTGTAATGCAGTGCTCCAAAGACTCAGACGATTCCTCCAAGTCTTTACAAGATGTGAATTACGACGGGACACTGTGCCACAGCATCCAGTACAGATCCGGAGACAAACGGTACATGTTAGTTGGGCCCAGAATGAGTATAGGTTCTACTATAGTCCCGGGAAGCTATGGGAATACTCTAGTGTTACCCGAACACAGGAGAACATCTGGAGAGGTAATGTCATACGTATACCATTTAACCTGCTGCCATTGCTCTGTTTGATAATTGTGTATATCATTCTCTGTTTGTGTTTGCAAATTCAGACTGACATTTAATTAAACTAGCTTAAATATTTCTATAAATGCAGGTGACTGATTTACAGCCACTGTCTTCTGGCTTGTCGCTTTCCACAAGAAGTAGTGCTAAAAGTAATGTTCAAAATGTATCTGACTGGTGAATATTTTTCAGAAACGGATGAGAAGTAACCTATTAAGTAAACGGTCTACTTCATTTTCTCTTACTATTATTTAGGTTTTGAACACGTGTACCTTACTTGAGTATGATACATTTCTCGTTGAGTTTGCATGAGATTATTTGTAAATGTGACGTGATTTCTAACTCTGGTAACTGAAACTAATCTATGAAACACAGAAGTAAATCAAACGTAATGTGGTCAGCCGCCCACGGGAGATTCATATGCATTCCAACAGGCTGACAGTAAAGTTGATAACTAATATCAATTGTCGGTATGCCACTAAAAACGTATACGAAATGGCAATGTGAAGTACAATCGCATGGTGTCAGTACCCAACTAATAATGCTTGTACACATCCTCTGGTCATAGTTTGAGGTCCGCCCATTGCTGTTTTTTTTAGTTTATGAAGTCGCTGGAGGAACAGTACAGTTTCGGGGAGAGAATATTCAGTAAATGTTACATTCTGAAAAGATTATCGGATGTTGATCTTACGTCAATTTTGGTAATATAATGGATATAGACAACTGAAGACAATGGATGACTAGTGGAGGCACCCATGATTGTGGTGAATAAATCTAAAACATGGAACAAAGAAAATGCGAGGCATCATGGCGAGACCAAAGACGATGGGTTGTCTTCATGTTTGTTGTAGTTTTGATTTGGAACGGTGCATCAGCGCAGATAAGATACTCCATCTTTGAAGAGCTTAAGGAAGGAACTGTTGTGGGGAATATTGCTAAAGATCTAGGAATTGATCCCAGCAACTTGAAGGATAGGGGATTTCGAATCGTGTCTGGCTCGACCGAGCCGCTTTTCCAGGTGAATCAGAAAGACTGCATTTTGTATGTGAACCGCAAAATAGACAGAGAAGAGGTGTGTGAAAGGAGCAGCGTTTGCCTGATCAACCTGAAATTTGTTGTAGAGAACCCGCTGGAGATTCATTATGTCGCGGTGGAGGTGTTAGACGTTAACGACCATGCACCCAACTTCATCGAGAAGGAAAGGAGGTTAGAGATTTCCGAATCCGCTTTGCAAGGTGTGCGATTTCAACTGCAAACTGCGCACGATGCAGATAGTGGTATGTTATCCGTGAAACAGTATAAATTAAGCCACAATGATAATTTCCGTTTGGAAGTAAAGGACCGCGGTGAAGACCGCAAAACGCCTATTTTGATTTTACAGAAGCAGTTAGATAGAGAGGCTATAAGGAGCCATCGGCTACTGCTCACCGCTATTGACGGAGGAACACCTCCAAAATCTGGAGAGATGACAATTACTGTAGATGTGTTGGATATAAACGACAATCCGCCTGTTTTTACAAAGGACATATATTCAGTAATGCTGAATGAAAATGCAGTTTTAGGTACAACAGTCATACAAGTAAATGCGACGGATTTAGACGAGGGTTCAAACGCTGAAGTGATCTACTCTTTTGGTAAAGACCTGGATGGCCGTGTGCGTGAACGCCTGAATTTGAACCCAATTACTGGGGAAATAACTGTAACAGGACTTATTGATTATGAAGAAAAAAAAATGTACGAGATTGATATACAGGCATCAGACAAGGGGGCAGCTCCTTTGACAACAGAAAAAAATGTAATAATTAAAATAGTTGACGTCAATGACAATGCACCTGAGATAGAGATAACATCATTCTCCAATGCCATCCCCGAGGACTGTAGACTTGGAACCACTGTAGCTTTAATCAGTGTTAATGATTTGGACTCTGGTGTCAATGGTGAAGTTGTATGCTATCTAAGTGAAGATGTCCCTTTCAAACTAATGCCGTCATTACAGGATAACATGTTCTCTGTTGTCACCAAGTCACCACTGGATAGAGAAAAACAATCTGAATACGATTTAACAATAGTAGCCAAAGACGCAGGTCAGCCCTCTTTGTCATCTGTAAATACTATAAGGGTTGTTGTATCAGATGTGAACGATAACAGCCCAGAGTTTTCACTGAGCCCCTATACTTTCTATGTCATAGAAAATAACGACCCAGGCACCTCGGTATTTTCCGTTAGTGCGTCAGATCGTGACACAAATGAAAATGCTCTCATTTCATATTATATTCTTAGAGACGGAGGAGAGGAGAACAAATTGACATCTTTTTTAAACATGAATCCTGAAAATGGCAATGTATTGGCACTAAAATGCTTCGACTTTGAAATGTTGAAAACATTCACATTTAAAGTTGTAGCTACCGACTCTGGAACTCCGTCACTAAGCAGCAACGTAACAGTGAACGTGTTCATTCTGGATCAGAACGACAACGCTCCAGTGATCTTGTATCCAGTCAGTACTAACGGTTCCGCTGAAGGTGTGGAGGAGATTCCCCGTAATGTGAACGCAGGCCATTTGGTGACGAAAGTGAGAGCCTATGACGCTGATATTGGATATAACGGATGGTTATTATTTTCACTGCAGGAAGTCACTGACCACAGCCTCTTTGCTTTGGACCGCTATACAGGACAGATAAGGACACTTCGGCCATTCACCGAGACAGACGAGGTCGAGCATAAGCTGGTCATACTGGTAAAAGACAATGGAAACGTTTCACTCTCAGCAACAGCTACTGTGATTATCAACATTGTGGAGCCCAAAGAGGCTTCTGCAGCATCTGATGTTAAAAGCGCAGTAGAAGACGAGGAGAACAGCGTTACTTTTTATTTGATCATTACTCTGGGGTCAGTTTCAGTGCTTTTTCTCATAAGTATCATCGTGTTGATTGTAATACAGTGCTCTAAAGACCCAGACTATTCCTCCAAGTCTTTACAAGATGTGAATTACGACGGGACACTGTGCCACAGCATCCAGTACAGATCTGGAGACAAACGGTACATGTTAGTTGGGCCCAGAATGAGTACCGGTTCGACTATAGTCCCGGGAAGCAATGGGAATACTCTAGTGTTACCCGAACACAAGAGAGCTTCTGGAGAGGTAAGAAAATGGTGGGGGTGAAATATTATTTTCAAATAATTCAGTATCCAATATTGACCGTGGGCCTAATACCAATCACTTTGCGTTTGAAAATGTCATAGACTGAAAACGCACACATTCTTTTTGTTTATAAGCATTGCAGGTTATATTTATTAATGCTTTCTTCGGGCTGTAATAAAGTCACAGCTTCACTGATAAAGTCACTTCTCCCTGAACCGGTCCACGTCCATGCTGTTCAGGTTGTTAGTGCTGATACGTAGTTCAGATTTATGTACGCCTACTGTCTCTCTGGTGAACGTAGTTAAAACGGGATGACGTAAAGTGGATTTTTTATACTTCCTGATAATTTTTACTAGTGTTATATACTTGTAACTCTTGATTTCCGTTTTTTTCAAGGCGCATTTATGCTCGTGTAGTGTATTCTGATTTTCTAACTCCATACAACATTTTTAGTATGACTTTTCTTTGACGTATACATTATGTCGTATGTTGGGTCCATAAACCTATCAATAATAAACTTTAAAGGTAGTGATAGTGCAATGTAAGGATAAATCGCACGGTGTCAGTAGAATAACGGCACTAGTAGAAATCACTGTAGTCGTGCTTCTGAGTCCACCCCTTGCTCATTACCTTATTCTGTCCGGTAGTTTAACCCGAGAGCTTCGTCGCGAGATAACTATATCTTACGGTGACATTCTGAAAACGCCATTGGACAATGAACTTTCGTCATATTTGCTCATATCATGTAGATAGACAGCTGAAACCAGTGGAATAATAGCGGAGGTACTCATGATTATTATTATTTATTTAAAAACATGGAACAAAGAGAATGCAGAGCTTTGCCAGGGGAGCGACGGCAGTGGATCGTGTTCGTGGTTGCTTTGGCTCTGTCTTGGAGCGGAGCTTCAGCACAGATAAGATACTCAATCTCTGAAGAGCTTAAGGAAGGAACTGTCGTTGGGAATATTGCTAAGGATTTGGGAATAGATATGAGCACGTTGAAGGATAGGGAGTTTCGAATCGTGGCTGGTTCAAGTGAGCCCTCCCTTTTCCGAGTGAATTGGAATGACGGTATCTTGTATGTGAACCAACAAATAGACCGAGAGAAGGTGTGCGAACGGAGCAGCTTGTGTTTGATCAACTTGAAAACCGTTATAGAGAATCCGCTGGAGATTCATTATGTCACGGTGGAGGTTCTAGATGTTAATGACCATTCTCCTAGATTTCCCAACAAAGAGAAACGCTTAGCGGTTTATGAGTCAGCGTTACCAGGGGCACGATTTCAGCTGCAAGCTGCGACCGACCCTGATGGTGGACTTCTTTCTGTTCAGCAGTATAAGCTCAGTCACAATGAGCATTTCCGTTTGGAAGTTAAAGACCGTGGTGAGGATGGCAAAATTCCGATATTAATACTACAAAAACCGTTGGATAGAGAGGATATCTGGAGCCATAGATTACTGCTTACAGCCTTTGATGGAGGAAAACCTCCAAAATCTGGAGACATGACAATTACTGTGGATGTATTGGATATAAATGATAACCCACCTGTGTTTACAAAGGATGCGTACTCAGTAAGTGTTTATGAAAACGCTATTGTTGGCACGGCAATTGCACAAGTCAACGCGACGGATTTGGATGAGGGGCCAAACGGGGAGGTAATGTACTCTTTTAGTAATAGCGTGACTAGTAAATTACGCCAGCTCTTTGATCTGAACCCAGTTACAGGTGAAATAACTGTTACAGGACTGATAGATTTTGAAGAAAAAGACAAATATGAGATCGATATACAGGCCTCGGATAAAGGACTTGCGCCAATGACTTCAGATAAAAGCGTAGTAATACAAATCGTTGATGTCAACGACAATGCACCTGAGATTGAGGTGACATCATTTTCCAGAGCAATCACGGAGGATTCTAGACTGGGAACCACTGTCGCACTAATTAGTGTTAATGATTTTGATTCCGGCCTCAATGGGAAAGTTATTTGCTCTGTGTTGGAAGAAACACCTTTCAAACTAATACCATCTCAACAGGAAAATATTTACTCTGTTGTCACCATGTCACCACTGGATAGGGAAAAATACTCCGAATATAACGTTACAATAGTAGCCAAAGACGCAGGTCTGCCTTCCTTGACATCTGTAAAGACTATAAGGGTTGTTGTTTCAGATGTGAATGATAACAGTCCTGAGTTTTCACTGAGTCCCTATACGTTCTATGTTACTGAGAATAACCACCCAGGTGCCTCAGTATTTTCCGTTAGTGCCTCAGATCGTGACATAAATGAAAACTCTTTTATTGCCTATCATATTATGAGAAATGGTGGTGACGACAACAGCTGGGTGTCATTTCTGAACATAAATTCGGAAAATGGAAACATTTTGGCGCTAAAAAGCTTTGACTTCGAAACTTTGAAAACATTTACATTTCAAGTTGTCGCCACTGACTCTGGAACTCCGTCACTAAGCAGCAACGTTACAGTGAACGTGTTCATTCTGGATCAGAACGACAACGCTCCAGTGATCTTGTATCCAGTCAGCACCAACGGTTCCGCTGAAGGTGTGGAGGAGATTCCCCGTAATGTGAACCAAGGGCATTTGGTGACTAAAGTGAGAGCCTATGACGCTGATATTGGATATAACGGTTGGTTAATATTTTCAATTCGGGAAGTTACTGACCACAGTCTCTTTGCTTTGGACCGCTATACAGGACAGATAAAGACACTTCGGTCATTCACAGAGACAGACGAGGCTGAGCATAAACTGGTCATACTTGTAAAAGACAATGGGAACGTTTCACTCTCAGCAACAGCTACAGTGATTATCAACGCTGTGGAGCCCAAAGAGGCGTTCGCATCTTTTGATGTTAAAAGCCCAGTAAAAGATGAGGAGGCGAACAGCGTTACATTTTATTTGATCATTACATTGGGATCAGTTTCAGTGCTTTTTCTCGTCAGTATAATCGTGTTGATTGTAATGCAGTGTTCCCAAAGCCCAGACGATTCCTCCAAGTCTTTACAAGATGTGAATTACGACGGGACACTTTGCCACAGCATCCAGTACAGATCTGGAGACAAACGGTACATGTTAGTTGGACCCAGAATGAGTATAGGTTCTACTATAGTCCCGGGCAGCAATGGGAATACTCTAGTGTTACCTGAACACAGGAGAGAATCTGGAGAGGTAAGATGTTGAAAACAACCTTGTAATTTATCATCCAGTACCTATAATTGACGGTGGGCATTATGTTTATGCTTAAGTTAGAAATTGTATAGTCAGAAAACGCACATTTTCATTTTGAAGCAATTCAGCTCACCATAATCTTACGGTTTCGCTAATAAAGCCACTGCACTCATGACTAGTTGTATCTTCGACTGCAACTAAAGTAGCTAGGTATTTGCTAGTTTTTAGTTGCTGAACGTTATATAAGCTTACAGAAAAGTTAATTACATTGAAACCTACAACTAGACAAAAACACAAAAACACTATTTGTAGATTAAATGTGTTTCTGCCCAACCCAACGCCGATCCCTGAAGTTGATGCAATTACATTTTCTGTAAACCGATGTAACGTTCAGCAACTATTAATATCTAACTACTTCAGTTGCTGTCAAAGCAATACTGGTCGCTGAGTTGTCCAGGACATTCACGCTTACATATGTCAAGTGCCTATCCCTTTTCTTCGAATAGGCCTACATGTAAAGTGCCTATCCCTTTTCTTCGAATAGGCCTACATCTGGTATTGCATTATTGACTGACGCTTCACTTCGAAATCGCTACATTGTATCATGTGTATCCCGATTATAATCTACGTGTGCTAAATTTTGCGTTTGAAGAAAACAACTTTAAATACTGCTAGAGTAACATGACTATGGGTAGGTTTCAGTGCAGTGTGAGGTAGGATCGCAAGGTGTCAGTATCGCAACTAGAATAATGCTCCTTAAAATGTGTCATACTTTAGAGTCCACCCCTTGCTAGGGTCCTTGCTAAATTAATCCGTCTGCGAAGAACACTGTCTTGCTGCAGTGATAATAATAATTAGAATTGTCAGTCTTTAAACGCTATTGAATAATGAGCAGTGATCCTTTTTTGAATTTGATGTACAGGAAGACCTTGCAAATAGAGGAATATTTGATGTGCTGTGGAATTATTCCATTAATCTGAAAACATGGAACAAAGGGGATACGGGGCATGGAGGAAGCGACGTCAGTGTGTCGTTTTCATGGTTGTTTTGGTTCTGATTTGGAGCGGAGCTTCTGCACAGATACGATACTCCATATCTGAAGAGCTTAAGGAAGGTACTGTCGTGGGAAATATTGCTAAGGATTTGGGAATAAACCCGAGTACCTTGAAGGATAGAGGATTTCGAATCGTGTCTAGTTTGACGGATACCCTTTTCCAGGTAAACCAGAATGACGGCATATTATATGTGAACCACAAAATAGACAGAGAGAAGGTGTGCGAACGGAGTAACGTGTGTTTGATAAACCTGAAAACCGTTCAGGAGAACCCACTGGAGATCCATTATGTTGTGGTGGAGGTGTTAGATGTTAACGACCATTCACCCAGCTTTCCCGAGAAAGAGAAACGGTTAGAGATTTCCGAATCTGCGTCCGCAGGCGTTCGGTTTCAGTTAAAGGCTGCCCGCGACCCAGATAGTGGCATCTATTCTGTCCATCAATATAAACTAAATCACAATGATCATTTCAGCTTAGAAGTTAAGGACCGCGGTGAAGACGGTAAAATTCCTATATTGATTTTACAGAAACCGCTTGACAGGGAAGCTTTACAAAACCATAAGTTACTGCTCACAGCCTTCGATGGCGGAAAACCTCCAAGATCCGGGGATATGACAATACACATAGACGTACTGGATGTAAACGATAATACGCCTGTTTTCATTAAGGATATTTACTCCGTATCGCTAAATGAGAATTCTCCTGTAGGTACAGTAGTCATGCAGCTAAACGCTACAGATTTGGATGAAGGTCCGAATGGAGATGTAATATACTCGTTTGGCAATAGCGTTAATGAAAAATTATGTACACTTTTTGAAATAAATGAGTTAACTGGTGAAATAACGGTGAAAGGACTGATAGATTTTGAAGAGAAAGACAAATATGAAATTGACATGCAGGCATCTGATAAAGGAACTGCCCCCCTTACATCAGATAGAAGTGTTATTATAAAAATAGTTGATGTGAATGATAATGCGCCTGAGATTGAAATAACATCATTTTCCAAAGCCATCCCGGAGGATTCTAGAACAGGCACAACTGTAGCGTTAATTAGCGTAAATGATTTGGACTCAGGTGTCAATGGTAAAGTTGAATGTTCTCTAAGAAAAGATGTCCCTTTTAAACTACTGCCGTCGTTACAGGATAACATGTACTCTGTAGTCACCAAGTCACCACTAGATAGAGAGAAGCAATCTGAATATGATCTAACTATAGTAGCCAAAGACGCAGGTCAGCCTTCCTTGTCATCTGTAAATACTATTAAGGTTGTTGTATCAGATGTGAATGATAACAGCCCAGAGTTTTCACTGAACCCCTATACTTTCTATGTTACTGAGAATAACGACCCAGGCGCCTCAGTATTTTCGGTGAGTGCCTCAGATCTTGACATGAATGAAAACGCACTAATTTCATATCATATTCTGAGAGATGTTGGCAACGAGAACAAATGGGCATCTTTTCTGAACATAAATTCGGAAAACGGAAACATTCTGGCGCTGAAAAGCTTTGACTTTGAAACATTAAAAACATTCACATTCCAAGTTGTAGCTACAGACTCTGGAACTCCGTCACTAAGCAGCAACGTCACAGTGAACGTGTTCATTCTGGATCAGAACGACAACGCTCCAGTGATCGTGCATCCAGTCAGTACTAACGGTTCCGCTGAAGGTTTGGAGGAGATTCCCCGTAATGTGAACGCAGGCCATTTGCTGACTAAAGTGAGAGCCTATGACGCTGATATTGGATATAATGGCTGGTTATTATTTTCACTGCAGGAAGTCACTGACAACAGTCTCTTTGCTTTGGACCGCTATACTGGACAGATAAGGACACTTCGGTCCTTCACAGAGACAGACGAGGCTGAGCATAAACTGGTCATACTGGTAAAGGACAATGGGAACGTTTCACTCTCAGCAACAGCTACTGTGATTATCAACGCTGTGGAGCCCAAAGAGGCGTTCGCATCTTCTGATGTTAAAAGCCCAGTAAAAGACGAGGAGGAAAACAGTGTTATATTTTATTTGATTATTACTTTGGGGTCAGTTTCAGTGCTTTTTCTTATCAGTATCATTATTTTGATTGTAATGCAGTGCAACAAAGCTCCAGACTATTCTTCTAATTCTTTACAAGACGTGAATTACGACGGGACACTTTGCCACAGCATTCAATATAGATCCGGAGACAAACGGTACATGTTAGTTGGACCCAGAATGAGTATAGGTTCTACTATAGTCCCGGGCAGTAATGGAAATACTCTAGTGCTACCCGAACACAGGAGGACAGAATTTGGAGAGGTAAGCAGCACATGTTTGCAATTTACTTGTCCCTTGCTTATACCATGCTGAGCTTAAGCACTGTATATTTGTTTTATTGATCATAATTTCAGATTTGAAATACATTTTGGATAATTAATTCAAACTTGCAGTTTTCACAAAATATTCAGTGTTTTGTCTGCATTAACTTGAAATGGAAAAGTTCATCCCTTGTTTTCAACGTTTCAGAATATTTTTTCTACTTTACAACTTTCAAAGAAAGTTGTAAACTTTTCTACTTTACAACATTTTATGGATAACATGATTTACTCCCTTAAACTAGTACGTACTTGGTTGCACAGACATAAATGCTAACAAGTACTTCATGTGGATTTCATTTCGAATAGATAAATCCATCTACATACAAATAAAAAAAATAATTTCTAGAAATTTGTGTCAATTTATTCAAAATGAAAAAAAAAGAAATATTTAATGTATGTATTCAGAGCCTTTATTCAGTACTTTGTATTGCTTTAGGCAACAAACAAAGCTTTTAGTATTGATAGGTATGCCTCTAGCAGCTTTGCACACCAGGATTATGTCACCTTCTTCCATTCTTCCTTGTTGATTCTCTCTAGCTTTGTCAGACTGGATGGAGAGCATCTGTCAATTGAGATCTTCAGGTTTTCCCACAGATGTTCAATCAGGTTCAAGTCCAGGCTTTGGCTGGGCCACTCAAGGAAATTCACAGACTTGTCCTGAAGCCACTCCAGAGTTGTCTTGGCTGTGTGCTTCATGTTGTTGTTGTGCTGAAAGATGCATCTTTGTCACAGTCTGAGGATCTGTGTGCTCTGGATCAGGTTTTCTTCAAGGACCTCTCTGTATTTTACTCCGTTCATCCTTCCCTCAATCCAGACCAGTCTGCCAGCCCCTGCTGCTGCGAAACATTGCCAAATCATAATGCTCCCACAACCTTGCTTAACTATACACATGATATAAGTCAGGTGATGAGTGGTACCTTGCTTTCACCAAAGGTACTGCTTGGCATTCAGGCCTAGTACTTTGATGTGTCATCAGACCATACAATATTTTCCCTCATTGTTAAATTCCACATTGTTTATGCTGTATTGTGTTGTGTGGGGGTGTGAGTGGCTGTTCGTGTGGTGCGTGGCTGTTTGTTCACAGGTGCTCTCAGAGTCCTTCAGGCAGCATTGTCATATTTTACTCAGAAGTGACTGTGTAGCCACTCTACCATAAAGGCCTAACTGGTGGAGTGCAGAAGAGATGGTTGTCCTTCTGGCAGTTTCTCCCATTTCTGCAGGGAAACTCTGAAGCTCTGTTAGAGTGTCCATTGGTTTATTGGTCGCCTCCCTGTCCAAGTTAGTTGGGCTGGAGTTAGTTGGGCTGGAGAGCCAGCTCTAGGAAGCGTCTTGGTGGTTCCAAACTTCTTCCATTTCACAATGATGGAGCTCACCGCACTCCAGGGTACTTCCAATGCTTCCCCAAATGCCTCAAAATGATTCTCAGAGATCTACAGGGAGTTCCTTGGACCTCATGGTTTTGTTTTTGCTGGGACATGGACTGTGAAATGTAGAACCTTAAAAGGAGAAGTGTGTGCCTTTCTAAATCATGTCCAACCAATGGAATTTGCCACAGATGGACTCCAGTCAAGTTCTAGAGATGATCCCAAGGTTGATTAAAGGACCCAGAATACATCAGAGCTCAGTTTGGAGCGTCATGGCAACTTGCCTGCATGCCTATGTACCTGAGATATTTCAGTTTTTCATTTTCAATGAATTTGCACAAATGTCCCAAAACATGTTTTCGCTTAGTTATTATGGGCTATTGTGTGTAGATTGATCGAAAACTATATATTCAATCAATTATAAATAAAGTCTAGAACAAAACAAAACGTGGACAAAGTAAAAAGGATTGAATACTTTCCAAAAGATTATAATTTAGATATGGACCTCCTTTCCCAGATCATTCATAGAAAAAGATAATCAAAATGACTTTTGTACTGTGTTTATTAAGCTACACATGACAATTCCCAATGAGCCTTCATTATAATGTGGTTCTTAAAAACCTTCACATGTATATGATTAATCCAGAGTTTCTGCCTAACAGAACAAGACAGCATTTTATTCAAAATGTTTTGTGTGAATGGAAATGATCATGATACAATTTTAATTTGGATAACGCACGTGATGTAATCATAAACAAATACTGAATTAATTTTAGCAACAGACGAATATTATTCAGAACACCTGGAATAAAACATAATGAATTCCAAGTCAACTTGTTAACAGTGAACAGAGACTTGTGGTTCTCCAACATAGCCATCCTTGCAATTAGTTAGTGTATATGTTTGCATTTTCAGAAAAAGTTGACACAGCGACAAATACACAATAAATGTGCTATTTTATAGCCCCTTATATGAGAAGATTTTGACTCTGGTCAAGCTTGTCTCCCTCAATCAGCCGACCAACTCCCTGCAAGGTTTGCTCTTAGTGCTGATGAGGTGCAGCTTTCAACTATCTTGTGCCTTTCAGCAGTGATAAGGCTGACAGAAAGACACTTTACTCCTTGTCAATCGAGATGAACATGTTATGGCTGCTCTACATGTACGTGTGGCTGGGCAACTCATCACCCAGACTGTTGACCAAACCCCCAGCTGCTGTCTACTCACTGCTGTTGTCCCCAGCATATCAAGCATCTCAACATGGATCAGGCATGGTGGAGAGAGGGTGATCCTCTTGCGATTCCCTCTTTCTGACATTTTTTTTTATTAAACTAGAAAACCGCTGCTATTTCAATCAATAATTTCATAAAGCCCTTTTATACATCAGCAGTTGTTACAAAGTGCTTTGTCTGTTTGCTTATGTCGAAATGTTTATGCAACATTTTACCACCAAGAGCTGGACAGTTCACCCAATGGGATTTTGTGAATAATGGAACTTGCTTGTAACTTTCACACTTACTGGCTGACTCTACGTTTTTGCTTGGGAAACCCTCTTAAGAATCTAAAAGGGTTTAGTTATGATTCACATTCATAATCTATCATGAGAGCTGAAACAGTTACTCAAAAACTAAACAATTAGAACCATTTGATTCTGAAGTGGGACAAAATGCCATGATGGAGCCCATTTCTGACTACAATAAGCAAAATATGGCTGTTATGTTTTTGCAAACTAATTCTAGTTTCAAGGAGACAATTATTTGATCTATTCATATATAATTTATTAATCAGTTATTGTACATATTTTTTTAATGGTTTTGCAATGTTGAAAATCCAGAAACGTGTGTTGCAATGTTGAAAATCCATACGTGTGGAGACAAAACCTAATTTTCAGTTTCAATGTATTTTTGTAGAAATAAGTCATCACAGAAGAAAAGTGCAAGGTTGTCTGTTTATTTGGCCACATCTGAGTCTTTGTTTTTTTAATTTTATTTATTAGGGTTGTGTTGGATGTAACATGACCTAAGGTTTTATTTTAAAAGTTACCACGGCTCCTTCACAGAGCAACCTTCTGCTCTAATCAGCTGCTGTCCATCACTGCAGTGCTGAAACCGATGCCCAGCCTCAACAGCCTTTTTGGGGGAAGGTTTTACAATTAATTCAAGAAATTCAACATGGTGCTATCCTTTTTTATTTAAGAGTTTTCTCAATATCTTGATTAATTTAGTTATGTAACACGTATTGAATACTTCAGTGAATTGTATTTATTGTCAATATTCATCTTAGTTCAAGCCCAGTCATATCTATGTTCATTTTTCTTAGACAACCTTTGACCTCTCCGAGATTTATTCTGTCAAGTCATTATTCAGACTTGGAATAGTACATTTGTCAGGCTTAAATAATAGTGCAATCTGAGGAAGAATCGCATGGTGCCAGCATCCATCTAGAATAACGCTCCGGGTAGACATCCCCCTGAGACCAGGTTGCCTTTTCAGAACGCCCCCTTTAGAATCCGCTTTAGTCTTGCTGGTTTGGTAGTTTCTATTCAGTCGTTAGAGGATTACATCTTTTTTGGAGAGAATACTCTGTAAAATTCATTTTCTTAAAGCCCTAACAGGTAATGATCATCTAACATAACCGTGAATATAGACAACTGTCACCAATGGATGAATAGTGGAAATAGTGGATTATTGTTAATTATCTGAAAACATGGAACAAAGAGGACGCGGGGCATGGCGGGAGCGACCGCAATGGGCTGTCTTCATGGTTTCTTTGGTTCTAATTTGGAGAGAATCTTCTGCGCAGATAAGATATTCAATCTCTGAAGAGATTAAGAACGGAACCCTGGTGGGCAATATTGCTAAGGATTTGGGAATAGATCTGAGTACTTTGAAGGAACGGGGATTTCGAATCGTGCCTGGCTCGACCGAGCCACTTCTCCAGGTAAACCAGAATGACGGCATCTTGTATGTGAACAACAAAATAGACAGAGAGGAGGTGTGTGAACGAAGCACCGTTTGTTTGATCAACCTGAAAACCGTTCTAGAGAACCCGCTGGAGATTCATTATGTCACGGTGGAGGTGTTAGATGTCAACGACCATTCGCCCAGCTTTCCCGAAAAAGAAAAACTGTTAGAGATTTCAGAGTCCGTTTTACCCGGCGTGCGATTTCAGCTACCAGCTGCCCGCGACCCCGATGTTAGCCAGTATTCGGTTAAAGAATATAAACTCAGTAAAAATGAGCATTTCCGCTTGGAAATTAAGGACCGTGGAAAAGATGGTAAAATACCAATCCTACATCTTCTGAAAGCGCTAGATAGAGAAGACAAGAAGAGCCATACATTACTACTCACAGCCATAGATGGAGGAAAACCTCCTAGATCTGGGTCTGTGGAAATATTCGTTGACGTGTTAGATATAAATGATAATATGCCTGTTTTCACAAAAGAGACTTATAGCGTAAAATTAAATGAAAATTCACCCATTGGCACAAAAGTCGTACAGGTAAATGCAACAGATTTAGACGAAGGCTCAAATGGCGAGATTATTTACTCCTTTGGTAATAATGTGAATACTAAATTACGAGCTCTTTTCGACGTAGATATGAACACCGGTGAGATAACTGTGAAAGGATTGGTTGATTTTGAGGTTGAAGACAGCTATGAGATTGATGTACAGGCGTCTGATAAGGGGTCTGCTTCGTTAAAAACGGACAAAAGTGTTACTGTAAATATAGTTGATCTCAACGACAATGCACCTGAGATAGAGGTGACATCATTTTCTAATGCAGTCCCCGAGGATTCTAGACCTGGAACCACTGTTTCACTCATAAGTGTTAATGACTTGGATTCTGGTCTCAATGGCAAAGTATTTTGTTTTATAAGCGAGGGAGTGCCGTTTACTCTAACCCCGTCATTACAGGATAACATGTACTCGGTAGTCACCAAGTCACCACTGGACAGAGAGAAACAATCTGAATATGATCTAACAATAGTAGCCAACGACGAAGGTCAGCCTTCCTTGTCATCTGTAAAGACTATAAGGGTTGTTGTATCAGATGTGAATGATAACAGTCCTGAGTTTTCACTAAGCCCCTATACTTTCTATATTACTGAGAACAACAACCCAGGCGCCTCCGTATTTTCCGTGAGCGCCTCGGATCCTGACCTAAATGAAAACGCACTAATTTTCTATCATACTGTCGTCGGCGGTGGTGACGTAAATAACTGGGCAACGTTTCTGAACATAAATTCTGAAAATGGTAACATATTTGCGCTAAAAAGCTTCGACTTCGAAACTTTAAAAACATTCACATTCCAAGTTGTAGCTACAGACTCTGGAACTCCGTCACTAAGCAGCAACGTCACAGTGAACGTGTTCATTCTGGATCAGAACGACAACGCTCCAGTGATCATGTATCCAGTCAGTACTAACGGTTCTGCTGAAGGTGTGGAGGAGATTCCCCGTAATGTGAACGCAGGCCATTTGGTGACTAAAGTGAGAGCCTATGACGCTGATATTGGATATAACGGCTGGTTATTATTTTCACTGCATGAAGTTAGTGATCACAGTCTCTTTGCTTTGGACCGCTATACAGGACAGATAAGGACACTTCGGTCCTTCACAGAGACAGACGAGGCTGAGCATAAACTGGTCATACTGGTAAAAGACAATGGGAACGTTTCACTCTCAGCAACAGCTACTGTGATTATCAACGCTGTGGAGCCCAAAGAGGCGTTTGCAGCTTCTGATGTTAAGAGCGCAGTAAAAGATGAGGAGGAAAACAGCGTTACATTTTATTTGATCATTACTTTGGGATCAGTTTCAGTGCTTTTTCTCGTCAGTATCATCGTGTTAATTGTAATGCAGTGCTCCAAAGATCCAGAATGTTCCTCCAAGTCTTTACAAGATGTGAATTACGACGGGACATTGTGCCACAGCATCCAGTACAGATCTGGAGACAAACGTTACATGTTAGTTGGACCCAGAATGAGTATAGGTTCTACTATAGTCCCGGGAAGCAATGGGAATACTCTAGTGTTACCCGATCACAAGAGGAGAGAATCTGGAGAGGTAAGAAGATGTACACGTTACATGTCCCACACATCCTATAGTTTTCTTAAACTATGCAAACTATTTTTCTGAGTGTGTTGTTTTAGTTCTTTTGTCTTCAACAGCTTGAATGTAACTGCTTTGATTTGTTTTGAATTACAACGATCGTCCATTTCACCATACTGATGATAGGTCAGAGTTAATAAATAGCATCGACTCTTATCGTTGTGCATTTCAAGCTGAAATGATAGTGATCATATAAGTGTTACATATATATGCCTATTTAACACTGTATAGGCTATAACATTTGGTTATTTCTCTGACTGCACAGACTTTCGCAGTCTCTATATGATATTTTAAGCAATTGGGTGGTTTTTGGTTTTTGGCGGTAACATGCCCTCTCAGACAGGTTTTCTGTTCCAAGTAACACACCCATTCTCCATGACAGTAACGGTGAAACGTTGACTTGATAATGTGGTGAAGGTCTGCCAAAAAGTAAAACCAGGAAATGCTTATAACATAGCTTAAGTATACCCCTTACTTACATACATCGTTCTCATTCTTTTTTCCTTCTCGGACATTTATTGCAAACTGCAGTAAGTGTTGATTGATTTAATTATAAAATGCTATATAGGCTATTGACAAATTATTACATTTCAACTGGCTTTCATTGTAGAGCAAATCATAATGTACCACAGTTCATAACTAGGTATCTGGGCTCCTCCTTTTAACATAAAGCACAATATTGCGTAAATATATAAATATAGCATTCCGTATTGTAGTAATAATGCAAGGTTTGAATGGTAGTGTAGTCTTGGGTAGAATCACATGGTGTCAGTAACGGACTAGAAATATGTTTCCTTCAGTGATAATGCTTATCTTTGAGTCCGCCTCTTTGCTAGCTTTGTAGCTTTTCAGTAGCTGCAAAACAATCTTGAGCTTTGTGGAGAGAAACAGCTACAACTGATGCTCTCACACAGTATTGGATGAGTAGTGTTCGTCTTCGGAATGTAATTGATATGCCGCTCTCGCCAACAGAGGAATAGTGGAATAGCTGGATTTTTTAAAAACCCGGCAAACATGGAACAAAGAAAATACGCGGTTTTGAGGGAGCAAATGCAGTACGTCGCCTACATGGTTGCTTTGGTTATTCTATGGAGCGGAGCTTCGGCTCAGATACGATACTCCATCTCTGAAGAGGTAAAGGACGGAACTGTTGTGGGAAATATTGCTAAGGATTTAGAATTAGATCTGAGCAAGTTAAAGAACAGAGGATTTCGAATCGTTTCTGGCTCAACCGACACGCTTTTCCAGGTAAATCAGAACAACGGCAACTTATATGTGAACCAAAAAATAGACAGAGAGGAGGTATGTGAACGGAGCAGCGTGTGTTTGATCAACCTGAAAACCATTCTAGAGAACCCGCTGGAGATCCATTATGTCACGGTGGAGGTGTTAGACGTTAACGACAATTCTCCTAATTTCCCAGAGAAAGAAAAACGCCTAGCAATTTATGAGTCAGCGTTACCAGGAGCACGATATCCGCTGCAAGCTGCACGCGACCTAGACGGTGGACAATTTTCCATTCAACAATATAAACTTAGTCCCAATGAGCATTTTCATTTAGATGTTAAGGATAGAGGTGAAGACCGTAAAATACCGTATTTGATATTACAAAAACCGTTAGACAGAGAGGCTGTAAAGAATCATCGTTTACTGCTTACAGCCATGGACGGTGGAAAACCACCGAGATCTGGCACAAGCGAAATAAATATTGAGGTCCTGGATGTCAACGACAACTCACCAATATTTAACAAAGGCCTGTACTCTGTTATGCTGAAAGAAAATGCTCCACTTGGCTCAATAGTTATTCAGATTAACGCAACTGATTTGGATGAAGGTTCGAATGGTGATGTTATGTATTCATTTGGTAATGAAATAGATCCAAAGTTACATGAGCTGTTTGGCTTGGATCGCATTACTGGTCAAATAACTGTGAAAGGTCTGATCGATTTCGAGGAGAATAACAATTATGAGATTGATATACAGGCATCGGACAAAGGGTCTGCCCCTCTAACAGCAGACAAAGTTATAATCATAAAAATAGTAGACCTGAATGATAATTCGCCTGAGATAGAGGTGACATCATTTTCTAACGCCATTCCCGAGGATTCTAGACTCGGAACCACAGTTGCCCTTATTAGTGTTAATGATTTGGACTCGGGCCTCAATGGGAAAGTTATTTGTTCGTTAGTTGAAGACCTACCTTTCAAAGTAATGCCGTCTTTACAGGATAACTTTTACTCTGTAGTCACTAAGTCAGAACTGGATAGAGAGAAACAATCTGAATATGATTTAACAATAGTAGCCAAAGATGCAGGACAGCCTTCCTTGTCATCTGTAAAGACTATCAGGGTTGTAGTATCAGATGTGAATGATAACAGTCCTGAGTTTTCACTGAGCCCCTACACTTTCTATGTTACTGAGAATAACGATCCAGGTGCCTCAGTGTTTTCCGTGAGTTCTTTAGATAATGACATAAATGAAAACGCACTTATTTCATATCACATTCTGAGAGATGGTGGAAATGACAACAAATGGGCATCTTTTCTGAACATAAATTCGGAAAATGGAAACATTTTGGCACTACAAAGCTTTGACTTTGAAACTTTGAAAACTTTCCAATTCCAAGTTGTAGCTACAGACTCTGGAACTCCGTCACTAAGCAGCAACGTAACAGTGAACGTGTTCATTCTGGATCAGAACGACAACGCTCCAGTGATCTTGTATCCAGTCAGCACTAACGGTTCTGCTGAAGGTGTGGAGGAGATTTCCCGTAATGTGAACGCAGGCCATTTGGTGACGAAAGTGAGAGCCTATGACGCTGATATTGGATATAATGGCTGGTTATTATTTTCACTGCAGAAAATTACTGACCACAGTCTTTTTGCTTTGGACCGCTATACGGGACAGTTAAGGACACTTCGGTCATTCACAGGGACAGAAGAGGTTGAGCATAAACTGGTCATACTGGTAAAAGACAACGGGAACGTTTCACTCTCAGCAACAGCTACTGTGATTATCAACATTGTGGAGCCCAAAGAGGCGTTCGCAGCTTCTGATGTTAAAAGCACAGTAAAAGATGAGGAGGAAAACAGTGTTACATTCTATTTAATCATTACTTTGGGATTGGTCTCCGCACTTTTTCTCGTCAGTATCCTCGTGTTGATTGTAATGCAATGCTCCAAAGGCCCAAGCGTTTCTTCAAATTCTTTACAAGATGTGAATTACGACGGGACACTGTGCCACAGCATTCAGTACAGATCTGGAGACAAACGGTACATGTTAGTTGGACCCAGAATGAGTATAGGTTCTACTATAGTCCCGGGCAGCAATGGGAACACTCTAGTGTTACCCGAACACAGGGGGAGAAAATCTGAAGAGGTAAGAAGTTGAAAACAACCTTTCATTTGACTTGTGATAAGTAATTTGTATTGTCGTAGCTGAAGTTTATTACATGGGTTTTAATAAACGCAACAATTCTCAGATTTCAGGTAGCGTGTGATAGTGTTAACTATATATTTGATTCTTTTACACTAGATGTAGTTGCAAGAAGAGGCTGGTTGACTAGATCTCGATTCACTGATAGAGCCTATGCATCTGGTTATGTCAAGCGTTAAGAACTATTGACCGGTGAAAGTTTGCCAGAACTGTATGACATTCCAGGTAAAGTGATGCTTCATTTTTCATTCTTATTTCCCCGTGACACAACTGTTGGCTACTTGAGTATGTAGGCTACATTTAGACTAACGGAACCACAATTCCTTTACGGTATGATTTCTCAATTCAAACTCCAAAGAAAACTCAACACTGACCTTTTAAATCAGTGCTAAACTGACATGGAGTAATGTCTATTCTGGTATGTATCGTGTCAAGACTAACAATAAGGTGCAAAGATCGTGTAATGTGAGATAGAATCGCATGGTGTCAGTAACCAGCTAGAATAACTCTCATATATTCCATTCTCGTCATGCTTTTGAGTCCGCCTCCTTGTTTTTTGGTAGCTTATTCAGTCGTAGGAGTAATGCAGTCTTGACCGTCGTACGGAGACAACACTTTCTGTTTTACATTATGAAAAAACAACGAACAATGTGCTTTTGTCAAATGTGGTGATATAATAACTCTATCTGTAAAACACGTAATTAGTGTTTTTTTTGTTGATATTTATCTTAAAAACATGGAACAAAGAGGATTCGAGGCACGGCGGGAGCAATGGAAGTGGGTCGCATTCGTTGCTGTTTTGATTCTCTCTTGGAGCGGAGCTACTGCACAAATAATATACTCAATCTCTGAAGAGATAAAAGAAGGAACTATCGTGGGAAATATTGCCAAGGATTTGGGAATAGATCTGAGTACCTTAAAGCATAGGGGATTTCGAATCGTTTCTGGCTCAACCGACACCCTTTTCCAGGTAAACCAGAATGACGGCATCTTGTATGTGGCCCACAAAATAGACAGAGAGGAGGTGTGCGAACGGAGCAGCGTGTGTCTGCTCAACCTGAAAACCCTTCTAGAAAACCCGCTGGAAATCCATTATGTTACGGTGGAGGTGGTAGATGTTAATGACCATTCACCCAGCTTTCCCGAAAAAGAAAAACGGTTTGAAATATCAGAGTCAGTTTTGCCAGGAGCGCGATTTCAGCTACCACCCGCGCGAGACCCAGATGGGAGTTTCTATTCTGTTCAACAATACAAACTTAGTCATAACGATTATTTCCGTTTGGAGGTTAAGGACCGAGGAGAGGATGGTAAAATCCCCGTTTTAAATTTACAGAAACCATTAGATCGGGAAGCTGCGACAAGACATAGATTACTTCTCACAGCCCTTGACGGAGGAAAACCTCCCAGGTCTGGTACAATTGAAATAATTGTGGATGTTATAGATATAAATGATAACATACCTGTTTTTACTAAAGAATCCTACTCAGTAATGCTAACAGAAAATGCACCTGTTGGCACGACAGTCGTCACGGTAAATGCCACCGACGTGGACGAGGGTTCAAACGGTGAGGTTTTTTACTCATTCGGCAGCAATGTTCATAGCAAGTTGCGTCAACTTTTCGACGTCAATGCCAATAGTGGAGAAATAATCGTGAAAGGACGGATAGATTTTGAGGTCAAAGATAACTACGAGATTGATATTCAGGCATCCGATAAAGGATCTGCGCCCTTGACAACAGACAAAAGCATAAGAGTAAAGATAATTGACCAAAATGATAATGCACCCGAGATCGAGGTAACATCGTTTTCAAACGCAATTCCCGAAGATTCCAGAACAGGAACAACTGTAGCACTCATAAGTGTTAATGATTTGGACTCAGGTCTCAATGGTAAAGTCGAATGCTTTTTAAGTGAAGACGTCCCTTTTAAATTGATTCCGTCCTTACAGAACAACATGCACTCTGTAGTCACTAAGTCACCACTGGACAGAGAGAAACAATCTGAATATGACATAACAATAGTAGCCAAAGATGCAGGACAGCCTTCCTTGTCATCTGTAAAGACTATGACGGTTGTTGTGTCAGATGTGAATGATAACAGTCCTGAGTTTTCACTGAACCCCTATACTTTCTATGTTACTGAGAATAACGACCCAGGCGCCTCAGTGTTTTCCGTGACTGCCTCCGATCGTGACATAAATGACAACGCAGTAATTTCTTATCATATTCTAAGAGATGTTGGTAACGAGAACAAATGGGCATCTTTTCTGAACATAAATTCTCAAAATGGCAATATGTTGTCCCTAAAAAGCTTTGACTTTGAAACTTTAAAATCTTTCCAATTCCAAGTTGCAGCTACAGACTCTGGAACTCCGTCACTAAGCAGCAACGTCACAGTGAATGTGTTCATTCTGGATCAGAACGACAACGCTCCAGTGATCTTATATCCAGTCAGTACTAACGGTTCCGCTGAAGGTGTGGAGGAGATTTCCCGTAATGTGAACGCAGGCCATTTGGTGACCAAAGTTAGAGCCTATGACGCTGATATTGGATATAACGGCTGGTTATTATTTTCAATTCAGGAAGTTACTGACCACAGTCTCTTTGCTTTGGACCGCTATACTGGACAGATAAGGACACTTCGTTCTTTCACAGAGACAGACGAGGCTGAGCATAAACTGGTCATACTGGTAAAAGACAATGGGAACGTTTCACTCTCAGCAACAGCTACTGTGATTATCAACATTGTGGAGTCCAAAGAGGCGTTCGCAGCGTCTGATGTTAAAAGTGCAGTAGAAGACGAGGAGGAAAACAGCCTTACATTTTATTTGATCATTACTTTGGTTTCAGTTTCAGGTCTCTTTCTGGTCAGTATTATCGTGTTGATTGTAATGCACTGCTCCAAAGACCCAGACAATTCCTCCAAGTCTTTACAAGATGTGAATTATGATGGGACACTGTGCCACAGCATTCAGTACAGATCCGGAGACAAACGGTACATGTTAGTTGGGCCCAGAATGAGTATAGGTTCTACTATAGTCCCGGGAAGCAATGGGAATACTCTAGTGCTTCCCGACCACAGGAATCGTGCGTCTGGAGAGGTAAGAAGTTGAACAAATGCCATAAGTAAAAACTTTTTGGGGGGATGCTTAAAGGATTCCTATGGTAGTGTCTGAATGCATAAGTATGGAAAAAAATAGCCGATTGTCCGCAGTGTCGGTTGGAAGTTGACATGCATAACGTTATTATCAGAGCTAGTGGAGAAGTACCACTTTTTTACCTTGGTGGGCGCTGTCTAAAGGTTTTTGCATTGCTTCGTTTTCGATGTAAGCGTTGTCCGTGGTACTGAAACCTTGCCGAGATCATTTTGCGCCTGTTAAAATGGTAAAAAAAAAAGTTTTTTACCAAAAAAGGATATGATAAATATATATATTGATTTGATTATATGGTCGATACAAGTTCTAAACGTCAAGACAACACACCCTAATGTCTCACACATTCCCCATGTATTTTCCATCTTTGCCTAACCAGAACAATGTTATGCAATGTATTCGTTTTTTGATCAGTGATTTGTTTCTGAAATAGCACTATTGGATTATTAATACTAAAGTGTATGATTACCTCACACAATCCTGCATTGTGAAGTTGATACGCATGGTGTCAGTGCGCAAGTGAAAGAGAGATTATGAAATAACTGTTGGGTCATGGTTCTGTGTCTGCCCTGTGATTTGGTATTTCGTCCCTAACAGGCTACAGTCGTGAGCTTCGAGAAAACACTGTGATTTAATATCTTTAATCTCAGCATATTGGACAACAGGAAAATGGAAATACATTTTGCATTGTGATGGAATCGACGACGTAACAATGGAGGCATAGTGGAACATGTCTATTTTTCTTTAACCTTACAAACATGGAACAAAGAGGATACGGGTCGTGGCAGGAGCGACGTTTGTGGGTCGTTTTCGTGGTTGATTTGGTTCTATTTTGGAGCGGAGCTACTGCTCAAATAAGATATTCCATCTTTGAAGATCTAAAGGAAGGAACTGTCGTGGGTAATATCGCTAAAGATTTAGGAATAGATTTGAGGACTTTGAGGGATAGGGGATTTCGAATCGTGTCTGGCTCGACCGAGCACCTTCTCCAGTTAAATCAGGATGACGGCATCTTGTATGTGAACCATAACATAGACAGAGAGGAAGTATGTGAACGAAGTAGCGTGTGTTTGATCAACTTGAAAACCGTTCTAGAGAACCCGCTCGAAATCCATTATGTCACCGTGGAGGTGTTAGACGTTAATGACCATACACCCACCTTTCCCGAGAAAGAGAAACGGTTAGAGATTTCGGAGTCCCGGTTACCTGGTGCGCGATTTCAGCTGCAAGCTGCAGAAGACCCAGATGAAGGTCTATTTTCCGTTCAGCAATACAAATTGAGTCACAATGAATATTTTCGTTTAGAGGTGAAAGATCGTGGCGAGGATGGCAAAATGCCGTTTTTGGTTTTACAGAAGCCACTAGATAGAGAAGCTATAAGAAGCTATACATTACTGCTCATTGCCATTGACGGAGGAAAACCGCCAAGATCTGGAACTCTCGAAGTGATTGTGGATGTAGTGGATGTTAATGACAATACGCCGGTGTTCACTAATGACGAATATTCTGTAAGTTTAAATGAAAATGCTCCTTTGGGAACAATGGTCATACGTGTAAATGCCACCGATTCGGACAGTGGCCAAAATGGGAATGTAATTTACTCATTCGGAAATTATATGAATAGCAAGTTAAGGAAACTTTTTGATGTTGACACCATTACAGGTGAAGTAACTGTAAAAGGACTCATAGATTATGAAGAAAAGGATAGCTATCTGATAGATATACAAGCATCAGATCAGGGACATATTCCACTGACAACAGACAAAAGCATAAAAATAAAAATTATTGACCTAAACGACAACGCACCTGAGATAGAGGTGACATCGTTTTCTAATGCAATCCCCGAAAATTCAAGACTCGGTACCACGGTGGCGTTAATTAGTGTTAATGATATGGATTCTGGACTCAATGGGAAAGTTATCTGCTCCGTATTAGAAGACGTCCCATTCACATTAATACCGTCGTTACAGGATAACATGTACTCTGTTGTCACCAAGTCACCATTGGACAGAGAGAAACAATCTGAATATGATATAACTATAGTAGCCAAAGACGCAGGTCAGCCTTCCTTGTCATCCGTAAAGACTATAAGGGTTGTTGTATCAGATGTGAATGATAACAGTCCTGAGTTTTCACTGAGCCCCTATACTTTCTATGTTACTGAGAATAACGACCCAGGCGCCTCAGTGTTTTCCGTGAGTGCTTCGGATCGTGACACAAATGAAAACGCTCTCATTTCATATCATATTTTGAGAGATGTTGGCAACGAGAACAAATGGGCATCTTTTCTGAACATAAATTTAGAAAATGGAAACATTTTGGCACTAAAAAGCTTTGACTTTGAAACTTTGAAAACTTTCCAATTCCAAGTTGTAGCTACAGACTCTGGAACTCCGTCACTAAGCAGCAACGTCACAGTGCACGTGTTCATTCTGGATCAGAACGACAACGCTCCAGTGATCGTGTATCCAGTTAGTACTAACGGTTCCGCTGAAGGTGTGGAGGAGATTCCCCGTAATGTGAACGCAGGCCATTTGGTGACGAAAGTGAGAGCCTATGACGCTGATATTGGATATAACGGCTGGTTATTATTTTCATTACAGGAAGTTACTGACCACAGTCTCTTTGCTTTGGACCGCTATACAGGACAGATACGGACACTTCGTTCTTTCACAGAGACAGACGAGGCTGAGCATAAACTGGTCATACTGGTAAAAGACAATGGGAACGTTTCACTCTCAGCAACAGCTACTGTGATTATCAACGCTGTGGAGCCCAAAGAGGCTTTTGCAGCGTCTGATGTTAAAAGCACAGTAAAATACGAGGAGGAAAACAGCGTTACATTTTATTTGATCATTACTTTGGGGTCAGTCTCAGTGCTTTTTCTCATCAGTATCATCGTGTTGATTGTAATTCAGTTTTCCAAAGACCCAGAATATTCCTCCAAGTCTTTACAAGATGTGAATTACGACGGGACACTGTGCCACAGTATTCAATACAGATCTGGAGACAAACGGTACATGTTAGTTGGACCCAGAATGAGTATAGGTTCTACTATAGTCCCGGGAAGCAATAGGAATACTCTAGTGTTACCCGATCACAGGAGGAGAGAATCTGGAGAGGTAAGAAGGTCGTTAATCTAAAATAGCACATTTTATATATCCATGGATGCCTCAATTAGCTGACTTTAATTAAATGTAAAGGCTTTCTATTGGAGGTAGAGCTAGCCTGCAGTAACATGGTAATGATGAAATTCTAGTCAGAAACCAAGGCTTCAATATCAGTGGACAGCCATATTTCAGGTCAGCCCATACATCAAAAGCACACATATAAAACCCAATGGATCTGTGAGAGGGTGTTCTGAAATTTTGTTTTGCTGATACTATGAGGTTCTGATCCTACGCAGTTTCAGTCTGACTGTTTGGGAGGGTCAGCCTGAACATTGTAATATTTTAACCATCATGCAGTTGTCAAACAAGGGAACAGATCCATTTGATACCTAAACATGTATCATAAGTAAACATGTTCAGGCCAATATGCGAGTAAAGACATTGACTATTACAAAGTAAAACATGAAGCTGACAGACCAGTGAAAAGGAAAGTTTTGAGAGAGGAACAGAAGCATTCAATTTGCAGTGATCTCTTAATTTGAATCCTTCTGTTCCTCACTCAAAACCTTCCTTTTCAAGTTTTTTGGAAAGGAAAGAAAAAGGTGCAGTGGTCTCTTAATTTTTTCCGGAGCTGTATATACTCACAGGGCCTTGTTTAGCCTTATTCACATGGCCATTTTCAGTTAAGGTTGTGGTCTTGAAAGGACCCATTTCAGCAATTATAGGCTTTGCACAATCTTTAACTGTGGGGCTATGCCCACTCATGAAGAGAGACTATTCAAGACTGAATGTAACTTTAAAACATGACACTGTACCTGCCAGCTAGTCAAGTTATGTCCCTTTTTAACAATCTACTGGTGCCTTGGTTTTAAGTAATCTCTTTAATGTGAAGGCTTTTCATGTTTTATAGGTTATTAGTCTGCTTTATCATGTTTATCAGTATGCTCACTTCTTTGACAAATGCAGGTTGGATAATGCAGCCTAATAAGAGCAGTGGCGTGCGTGTGTGCACACGCCTGCTTGCTCCATGTTGGTATAATAATAATGATGATGCCAGCCATTCCCTCTAGAGACTGTAGTTAGGAGAGAAGGGCTGCCTCTGGTACAGCGTCACTCAAACGAGCACATCGCCTAGCCCACTGGGTTTAGGGCGGTTGGCATGGTTTGGCTAGCCCACTGG